>JAJHUR010072342.1:0-85153 GCA_027495735.1 Lutjanus campechanus | reverse complement strand
GTTCTCAAACACTGTCTTGTTTCTTTAAGCTGACAGCGGTGCACCTTGTGGACTCTCATTACTGTGCTGACCCAGCCAAGTTCATCTCTGTGCTGTGTACCTCTCTGTCCACCATGCTGCATGTGGAGCTTCCCCACGTGAACATCCTCTCCAAGATGGACTTGATTGAACAGTATGGTAAACTGGGTAAGTTAAGGGGTGCTGGCTTTACCTCAAACAAAACATATCATCACACACACAAAATTGAAATGCACCAATCCCTTGTTTTTGTCAATTCCGATCTGATTCCAATACTTGAATTTTGATACCTGATGATATCGATTGTTTTTCCTGTGTTTTGCCACTAAAATATCTCCAAACTAAGGACATGTACAGTAGTTAGTGAACTGGTACTATAAGGGTCTCTATGGGTGCTGGAGATCACTGAATACATTTGAATTACAATGCATTGTTTTCAAAGAATGAATGAATAAAAAAAAAAAGAAAATGTTTTCAAGGTCTGAAAATTGTTTTGATTTTGGATAAAGTGCTTGAAACTGCTTAAAATTGCAGTTGGGTTTCTTTAGTAATAAATTGCTATCTGACGTTTTGTCCTTTAATTTGTCACACCTCTGTTGAATGATGTCATGAAACACAATTACGATGGTTTATAGCACAATAACATCTGATTTAATGTAATGAAGAAATGAAATAATTATTTTGAGCATATTTATATGTATGTATATGTAATTTATCACAGCTGTGAAGTGCTGGAAAAGTCTTGTTACTTTATGGCAGGTTCATGGTCCAGCTCAAGTGCCACCAGTACATCTAACTATTAGGAGACAAAAATGTGTGGACTGCTGGACATTTTTGTAGAACTGTTTAATTACTTATTCATTAATTATATAGAGCATTCTGTGCTTAAATTGAATTATAACATATTTATAATTCATAAAAACATCAGACTACGTTATGGTATGTGGATGATGAGTGAATTGTGTCAGTATTTGCATAAAGATATGTATGTCAGCACAATGTTGGATCAGATGGGACACAGCTCGAACACAAAATGACAAGTGAGACAGGAACTCCTTATATTTCTCAGGCCTAGTAATTTTATAACTTATTCAGGAACTGATTTATTACACTTCACTTACCATGGTAACATTTTTCCTCTCTGTATTCTTGTTCAGCCTTCAACCTCGACTTCTACACAGAAGTCATGGACCTGACTTACCTTCTCGATCACCTGGCTGCAGACCCCTTCTTTAAAAAATTCCGCCATCTGAATGAAAAGTTGGCAGAGGTCATTCAAGATTACAGCCTCGTCACCTTTGTACCCCTCAATGTACAGGTATCACTCATTGTTTACTTTTTTGTTTGTTTTTGTTTAGAAAGAATGACCATAAGTGATTCAATATATTCTATACTGCTGGTGGTACATTCAAACCAAAAGGACCAAATATTGCCATAATTACACTGAAATATGCTTCAGTAAATTGAAAATAGAATTACAGATTTGCATATTTTCTGATTCAAAAAGTGCTAAGGTGGCTTAAGCTAATATAGGTTCGACCTTATTAATTTCAATTAATAGAACTAATGAAATGTAATTCATGTAGGTTATATAGTGTAACATATTTTCTCTAGTAGTGCAATTTAGATGCATGCTCTGCAGCCATTTTCTGACACTGAAAAAAGAGAAATCTTTCTCTCTATCCAACTGTATATACATTATATATATCTGACCAGGCGTTGAGTGCTGTTGATTTGTTGCTGCCGGAATATTAACACAGAGCTACTGTATATTGTGTTACTGCTCAGTGACTGACTACTAAATGTCAAGTCTTCTTTGAGCCTAATCCAAAACCCAAGGTCCTAATGTAGCCTGACCAACTTTATCAAACATTGCTCTGTTATATACAGAAATGACGCCTTGGAGGCTCCATTTCTGTGTACCATAGAATAACTGATGAAAGAGTTTTCTGAGTAGTACGTTTTTATTTCTTAAAACTCGCCATGTTCTGACTGAAAGCAAATTTGGCGCTGAATATTGGCTCAGTTGCCTCAACAAGGATTCATTTTTAAACCGGATTAAATCATGGTTTAACTTTAAATTTCACTTTCATTAAACTGTTTAACTAGCTTGGAACTGGAATGGAAGAATGATTAAATCTAAGCCTCAGTCTGGCTTTTACTCTAAACCTAGCTTAAAGCGTGTGCTTAATGTAATTGTAAACTGCAAATTAAACTGGTCCAGTATTAACTTTAAACTTACACCTCAGGACGTTTAACTTCTACAATGGATGCATTTTTGAGATGGATTGAAAAAAATAATCAAGTTTCTCAAAGAAAGTTAAGGGACAGACTCAATCTAAGTTTTAAGATGCTCTTCTGTCTTTAATTCCAGTAGATAATTTGAACAGTAAGAAATTAGGGCTTGTCTATTGAGCCATCATGAAAAGGCTAACTAATGTTTAAGCTATCTAGTAAACAATATAACATTTTGTTAACCTTTTAGCTAGCTAGTAAGCAATGCAATATTTGTCCTGATATAACTCTATTTATTTATTTCATTTGTTTTTTTGTTTTAATTTGATTGAGCAAACATCTCCATATTGATTTAACTGTATTTAATTTCGATTTAAATCACTAAAATTGGATTTACTTAACTGAGATTAGTTTTTAATTGTGCAACAGAGCTCTGCTTAATATTGAATCTGAATTTACTCATTTTAAATGTAGTTTTGCTAAACTCTGATTACAACTAATCTTAGATTAAATTAATGTTTGCTGGTGCAAGCTGGACATTAATTCTTATTTAATTACTGTGTCTGGAGTTTGTCTCGTAGTGTATTTATTTTCTGTGGAATGATGCAAGGCCACTGAGAGATGTTGAATGGACAGTGTAATAAGAATGAATGTGGTTTATTACCCACAGAACAAAGAGTAGAACTGGCCCGAACACGTTTAACTCTCACATTAATTCACCTGTGCCAAACTGGCTCCGGTCCAAGAATATCAAAAAATCACTCACCACATATTTCATCTCTTCAGCAGGTAAATCATAAATCATTCTTAGCATTTGAAATTGAACGCTGGATCAATTTTCTGCAGATGGATTGGACTGTTAAAAGGGAGTGGGCTGTCTGCACACTGAATTCGTTCCCTGACATTATTTCTTTATGGAGACTGATATGATCCTGTGTGTGTCTCCAGAGACAGGAGTCTAGACCGCTGTGCCATCACCGCATATTGGGACTAGTAATTTATACAAATGGCAGGTTGGTGTTCTTGTCTCCATCAGGGTGAAAATGCAGTCTTGATGCATTTGTGTTTTCTACCCCCTTTAGGTTGGTTACCAATGGTACTTAACACAGCTAATTTAAAAGGCAAAACACACTTGCACCTGACCTTGAGAAAAACAAGATACTAAACTCTTTGAGGAAGTTTTGGGTTTTATGGCTTTGTATGCATGTGTAGCTTATCTCAAAAACTAAACCTTGAACACATCCAAGAAGATTTCAAAATATTTCTGAGGGAAAAGATTGCCTGTATGCAGCAGCAGATCTGACCGTGAAAAAAAAGGAAAAGAGAAACCAGAAGTACAATTGTCCTTTAACAGCACATTATTAAGGTTTCAGTGAGGTTTTTCAGCAAATATTTAGTCATCGTGGAGTTTCAGTGAATTTTTACAGGGTAAACCCCCGATCAAATACTTCTCTTTTCTGTCTCGAGGACAAAGAGAGCATGATTCAGGTCTTACGGGCAGTGGACAAGGCCAACGGCTACTGTTTTGGAGACCTGGAGGAGAGAAATCTGCAGGCCATGATGTCAGCTGCTGTGGGGGCAGACTTCCAGTTCAACTCGTATCCTTTCCTAATCACTTTGGTGACTCACTGTGACTCATCTGGTTTAAAATCAAACCTTAAGATTTACGGGAGGCGGCTGAAATGCTGAATACTCTTTTGTCCGTAACGACTTCTGATTAATCATGCTTAAAGTAAACTGAATCTTATAATATACATTTAAAAATGTGTTATTTCATGTTGTCCTTAACAGTATTCTAGTACTCTTGGTGTGCAAGAGCGGTATGTTGAAAGCGGTGGAAAGACTGTGGAGGAGGAAATGATGGACCTGTAAATTCAAAAAGCCCCAATAAACGGACAAAACTGGTTGCCTTTTTAGCACCAGTGTAACAGGGGAGTCTTGGCAACATCCATCTCACTTGGCCTGAATTCTGAGCCTCTCTCCAAAAGCAGTGGAGGGATGGGAACTAAATTTGGGTGCTGAAGATGCTTCAAGGTTGCACCACCCCTCATAAGAACCACAATGAGGACAACTGAAGGAAGTGAATGATGAGCTTTTCTTCAGTTATCAATGAGAGGTGTGTAACAAATCATATTTCTCTATAGATGACAACAAGGAAACTATCACTCCCAGTACATTTTCTTAAAATGTATCAAATGTTAAAGTCCTTACTTATTTTTTTTGTTACATGATTACGCCCCATATCTTTTTTTTTATTTTTTTTTTAGAAAAATCCATGGTAACGCCGGAGGTATACTTGCAGTATACAGTTCTATTCATTCTGAAAAAATAAAGTTACTGCAATGAATGTTGATATTTGTCTTCTCTACAGGAGTGAATGAACTTAAAATATAAGATTTGTGTTGATATACTTTGGTGGTTATTTTAAATAATTTATATATGAATTAAGTAACTATAAAGTCTTCTGTTCTTTTTTTCTTTCTTTCTTTCTGAATGAATTTATTTAATGATAAACTTATATAACGCTGCACAGCAGTCATTACATACATAAAAAAAATCACTGAGGATAAAAGCACAATACGGTCAGAAGGCTTACTTCCTTTGTGGTCCTCTGGTATATCACATTCCTTTTTAATTGGTGAAGAATATTATGACAGAGATAATACAGAGGACTTTTCTCATGCGTACCCTCCTGCCATCTGCATATATTAGTGAGGAGTATGTCTGACAGAACGATACACAGAGCAGACAGCACATTTCCCTTGATATGCAGCAGGATATAATGGAATTTGACAATTGGCAGTGCCTCCGAGATGCATGTGCAATTTGAGTGTGTGTGTGTAGTGAGTGGATGAATATGAACATGAACACTACATACTTTGTTTATAGAACAAATTGTAATAATCTTGCATATGTCAAATACTGAGCAGCTTAATATCAAAGCAATTTGATTTATAAGATTTAAGAAATATTTGGGTGTCTGAATTAATGCAGTACTATACTATATACAGGGTTGGGTATTAACAGATTACATGTAAACTGGATTATGTAATCAAACTACAACAAAAAAGAACTCTAGTTAGCCCAGATTACACAGTCTAATTGTAGTAACATTGTCAAGGATTAATTGATTACATTTTTGATTACTCATTTAAAATTGGGCAGTTTTGAAATTATTAAACTTATCATGATTACCGATGCTCTGTTAACTCATGAAAAGGCTGTCTGACATACAGGGTACAAGTGGTGGCAGAAAAAAGAACCCAGTGCAAAAATGCATTTTACATGCAATGAAAATGTTCTGAGAGGTTTAAAGAGAAAACAATATTTGTGCCTTCTTTTGTCTGCATCCATCTATAAGGTGCGATGTTTCAAGGACTGATTTTAAAGTAATCCAAAAGTATTCAGATTACATTACATTTTTTGTAATCAAATGGATTATGTTACTAATTACAAAAATTGCTATATAATTTGTATCCAGTAACTGACTACATTTCCAAGTAATTTTACCCAGCCCTGACCATATATAGTACAGACTACAATACTGCTACTATAGCAGAATCATACATGCTGGGTAAAATGGGATAAGAGTTTAAATCTAAAGAATAAAACTGATAAGATATGACAGGAATACTATATATGATACCTGGATCTGTGTATACATGTGCAGTGTGCAATGGTTCAAAGATACATACAGCATAAACACTCAAACTGACATTTTAACTGTGCGTGGTGTATAGTTTTGAGTAGACTTATGGGCTATTTAGTAATAACATAACTGCATAATGCCCACGGAGGAAATTTTAACAAATAGGAGGTGAATCAAAAACATCACTGACACTGATCACAAAGTAGTAATGGCTTCTGCCCATGAGCGAGCCCTTGTATGTTGGGTCTATCTTTTGTCCAGCAGGTGGCGCATGTGTTCGTAGATCCGCCTCCCAAATCCACTATATTCTGCACCAGCTTTTCCCTGCAGCCAGAGCAGAAAAATTAAGTCAGGCGGGGAGAGGAAGCTACATTAAATCTGTTTCTGCACAACTGGCCCTGTGTCTGGTCTCTGGGATGAAGACCCTCTGTCTCCTTAAAGCTACTAAAACTCTCTTTTTCCACTCCTGTTGCCGTTGTGCTCTGTCTTTACTGTGGAACTCAGCTTCAGAACCCAACATTTTAAATGCACCTCCCAACATTAAAACGCACTGTCTGGACGCCCTCATACACACATATTAAACATAAGGCTTGGTGTGCGTGCATGCACTTCTCATGCAGACTAAAATAAAGCGTGATCCACTTTGCGAGCTCGCACTGATGTGGGAAATCACATTAACCCCGTGTGGTATGATGTGGCTGTGAAATTATATGTGCACTGCAAAGCTCCCAGCTCTCCGTGCATTAAGGGGGTGTGTCAGGCAGAATGTTAAATTGTGTTCCGATGTTTGTACATGTGATCAAGTATGCCTCCTCTCTGCTACTTCCTGCCTTTTCCCCCTGTAAGCCCCCTAGAGGTAGATGTGTGTGTATGTGTGAAAGAGCGCAAGAGACAGTTTGTGTGTGTGTGTGTGTGTGTGTGAGAGAGAGAGAGAGAGAGCGCGTGTGCTGTATGTGTGTATCGAGAGTGAGAAGAGAAACAGAAAGGCAATCTTGTCCTACTTAGACTGAAAATCTTAATTTTAACCAATACCCAATCGAGTCATTAAACGCCTCATTAACCTTGTCATGTATTTGCATTTCATTCTCTTTAATAAAAACTCCCTCAGCCTACACACACGCACACACACGCACACACACACACACTTCTCATTACCATCCCACCCCTGCTCAATGCTGTGCACACACCCTGTGGATGCCAAAAATGTCTGCTTCATTTGACTGAGGAGGAGGGGGGGCAAATGTTTCATTTTTCTAATTGTTAGGAGACTTTGAAACTGTTCATGCATCCTCTGTCTGGTAGATAAGGTTTTTTTCCTCTCGTGTACGGCGTAGTTCAATGTTAGCAGGGTGAGAGAGAGAGAGAGCTGGAGCCTGTGTGTGCACCCATCCCCCCACACTCACCAGAAGAGTGTTTCTGCTGGAGTGAGAGACAGACAGAGAGGAGAGGAGAGGGGGTGGTAGCGGAGAGCAGAGCACAGCAGAGCAGGCAGGCAGGGGAGGGAAGAAGAGGGAATGTGCATTGGTAGTCTCGTTTGCTGCAAGGCTTACTCCTGCTCTGGAAAAACCTGTGTGTTGCCTTCGCTTGCCTAAATACCACTCAGAAACACTGGTGGGAATTGACTAAAAGCACCAGTATACAAAGGGAGATTTTTGAGCAGAATACATTTATAGTTATGACTATAAACAGTCCTTTCCCCCTTTTTATGGGTAGCCAGGCTAAATTTACTTGTTTCATTCAATACCCATATTGCAGTGAGTGCAGTACAGCTCTTCACACTTGCAGCTCTGGTATCCACATCTATGTAAACACACATACACTTGAAAAATGTAATATTTCCTTATTTAATTACTTCCCTCTTCAGATCACTCATGAACTTCATGATGCATATAGAAGTGTTTTGTCATGCACAGCCTCTTAGGAGGTTAATTTAAATTACAGTGTGTGTGTGTTTTTCAATTCAATACTTTATTATAATATCATAATTTATTATATCGTCATTATATCTGCCTTGGGTAGCTCACTGAAGACAAGAAACGAAAAATAACAGTGAAAACATTCACTTATATAGCACAACACATGTTGGTAACCCAACATTAATAAGTTGTGTGAACATTAAAGTACCTTCATGTGAAGAAAATGTTCCACTTATGTGGGGGAAAAAACTAAATGAGATGCTGAGAAGTCGATTCTACAAGGGAACCCTCGATTTGAGAAACTCTCGCGAGATTTGTACGCGTTGTTTCTTAACTGCGCGGAATTTTGTTTTATATAGTGGCGACGCTCTACATAAGCTCTGCTTAGCTTTAGGGACCAAAAACACATATTAGGTTTAGGCATAGAAATCATGGTTTGGATAAAAATCGTCAATATCGCGACATCTTTGGTGTTTTCCTGGTCGTGTCTAGAGGGAACTCCAGACCCGCGAATGATCTCGCGAGATTGATCGCTTTCACTCAAATCATCATCCTTCCCTACACCCTAAAGATGTGTTTTATGTCTCTAACCCTACCCATAATTTATTCACAGCATTATAAAATTATAAAACATGATCAATCTGTACAGTAAAGAACTCCCACGTACAAACTTCGCGAGAGTTTCGCAAATTAACGGTTCCCTTCTAGACAAGACCTGGGTTCCCTTTGAGACACGACCGTTGCGAGAAAAAAGTCCGCTCCGCACTGGTGTGAATCCGGTACATGTTTTGCAGCCATCTGTGCGGCTCAGTAAAATGGCTGTACCTAGCGGAGCCTCGTGTTGGTTGGGTTCGCTCCCTGCCTCTACCCGGGCTCAGTAACACAACTCCCACAACAATTTCTGTCGGTTTTATACGCACTGTATGGAGCCTCCATCACATCTTTAGTGCATTTACGGAGCCGAAACCGGGGGGATGGAAGCCGGATTCGATCCGGTGTAAGGGGTGGGAATGAATCGGCACAAGGATAAATGGTTACAAACAATTATTTATATTCAGTGCTAGCTTTTGATTGTGACTGACTCGCCGAGAGAGGGAGAGAGAGGTGGGGGGGGGATATATCATGGCCGCTCAGGTCGCTAGCGCCGCCACTCTGAACACTAATCCGCCTTCCGAACTCAAAAAGCCGGATCGAGACCCCAAGGAGGAGTCGGTACCTGGGGAGAAGCAGTCCGAGAAAAAGCAGCCGGGCTTGGACAGCGGATCGCCAGGCCGGGGGGATCTGCAGGACGGGGCCGACGGTGGAAATGCAGGGGGAGGAGGGGAACCTGAGATGAAGAACGGGAATGGGAACCCGCCCAGGGCTAACAATAATAACCAGAATGACTCTGTCGGACCGGAGGGAAATAACCACCCCGGTTTGGTGCATCACCACGGCCCCGCTTTTCCTCCACCTTCGTACGGATACAGTCAGCACTACGGTCGGGCCCCTTTTCATCAACATGGCGGACAACAAAGCCCTGGCATGGCAGCTGCTGCGGGTCCGGCCGTGCAGTCGAGCAACATGATGGACCCGTATCAACCTAATTCACACGACCATGGCTTTTCCAACCACCAGTTTAACAATTACAACCCTTTCCCGAACAGGACTCCCTATCCCGGCCAGGCGTACGGCATGAACTCCCCTCGCAGTACCCAGGCGCCGACAGCTGGGGGGCAGCCAGCTAACGTTAAGCAGCAGCAGCCACCAGCGGGAGGACCTACAGCCATGGCTGGATCTTACAATAACCAGAGATATAACATTGGAAATCCTCAACCTACATCCACACCGACACTCAACAAGCTCCTAACTTCCCCCAGCTCGACACGGGCATATCCAAACTACCCGTCTAACGACTACAGTAGCCAAGAAGGAGCTAGTAAGGGACCAGCAGACATGGGCAGCAGCGGTCTGTATGGAGGCAGCAATCCGGGTTGGCAACAAAGAAGCCATCTCCCGTCACCCATGAGCCCGGGAAGTGCCGGGCAGCCGCTAGTTAGAAACCAGGTAAAGCCACAATATCACAGGAGCATGATGCGGGCTTTAGCATGTCTCCTTCCCTCCTCCTAGCCTGTTCACAACGTAGCAGGCCAGCCATTGTCTCATAGTAGTTAGCAAAGACTCTAAAATGGCTGCCCTTTCGTGTGTGTTTTTTTCCTTTTACATCAGACCGTTAAATAATTGTTGTTTTAAATATATCTATAAGGTGTGTAACAGTGCAAGAGTGCCGCTTGAAGAAGAGTATAAGTCGTTGAAACGATGTAAGGGACGTTCAGGGAGCCAAGAAGGCCCGACTTTGAAAAGGGGCGAAAATACTCCGCGAAGACCAACGACTCGTTTTTTCTTCTCTGCGCGAGCTCTTCTACGTGTTTTAACCGTTAATTTTAAAACGTTTTCCGTCCTAAATGTGTATGAAGGGTTAAGTACTCGTGTACATATTAGTTTGTGATAACTACTCATACACAGTTTGTGTTGTTTTCTTGCTCAATAAGCTATAATTTTGTGGCTACGACGGAAAGAATGTGTTGCATGTCGGACCAGCCTCTCACGCTCAGTTAAATGGCTCGAGTATACTCAGTTTAAATCACTTAAATGTCACTTAAAGATGTCAAGAAAGGATGTTGATTATATTTTCCTCGCAAGTTTATTAAACGAGATTCCCCGTGATGAAAAGCTGCTGGAATTCCCGTGCAGTTTCAGCCACAGATGAGTGAGTGACTGCAGCCTGCAGATTGCAGTTTGCACTGGGATTTGAATTGTGGAGGTAAAATCCTGCTGTCAAAGCCAGGAGATAGTTGGTCTTTGGTTGACATGCTAGCTGAAATCTGATTGGCTCCTCATCCGCTGCTCATGGCCATTTATAATTACATGTGATGCAAGGCAACAGTTGGTGATAAGAACACACAGCATTAAGTCATCACAGGGTCACTAGAGGTATCACTGCTTCACTCCTCTCTGCTCCACTTTTCAATTTCAACAAAACATAGACTGTTGGAGCATGAATGATATGTGGGTTCATATTTTTCATATTCTTTTGACAAATATTTCCCAATATGGAAAGAAAACAACTAACTGCTAGCAGTTCTAACATGTATGCAGCATGGTTTTAATTTTACAATCAGAACCAGTTCTATCTCATACTTTATATAGATTGATGGCTGAAGTCTGAACTCGCATGACAACTGCAGTCTGCATCATTGTGTATGACAGCCAGGTAGAGCATTGTGGAATTATTAAATCTGAATTAAAAACCACATAACAGAATTGTTAGTTTTTACATGTTTACGATACAGTGGCTTAAGGCTACAGATCAAACAGTATGAACATTTCATATAACAATTATAGTGACCAAAATTACCAGCGTTAACTTTATTGTGATATTGTTAAAATGTGCTGAAAATATTCAGATACTACTGATATGCACACTGAAATAATTTCATCCAATTATATATTGAAATACTCACAGCATTTTGACATGGCATCTTGTCCTTTGTGACATCTATGTTTTCAATGATGCTAAACAAACCCACGTTGCGTGCTGCACTTGTGTCTGAGAGAGGGTTGTTTTTCAAAGCGTGAAAATCAAATACGTTATTACGATAATTAAAATTTGAAGCTATAATACTAATTGGCAGGACTTTTATCATGAAATAGGTTAGCATCGTATCCGTAGCCAAATGTTTTCCAAAATTGAACATGTCTAAATTAATATCTGTTTGTTCTAACATGCATGCAACATGGTTTTAATACTACCATCTGAACCGGTCCTTAATTATGAACTTGCATGACTGCAGTCTGTGTCATTGTACATGACAGGTAGTGCTGTGTTTGTGTTAGATCAAAACTAAAAAACACATAACAGCATTGCTACATAGGGCTATATATCGGTAAGAGTCTGGCGATACAATACAGGGGTTACAATTCAATATACTGCAATATTGTAAACAAGGTGATCTGTTGCTATTTTTTAAAATCAAATTTTAGAAAATGTGTCATAATATAAAAACACCAATATGCATGAAATCTGAGTTAAAGTTATGCATTCAGAACAACAGAAGATAGAACAACACTGCTACTTAGCACTCAAGGGTTAAAATATCACACAAAATGAACCATTGGCATGAAGCTTTATCACAATATAACTATACAGTGTTTTTGAGAATAATAATATCCAATAATCAAGTGCAGTGTAATTTTCTTACAGCACTCTTAGAACAGTTATTAAATGTTTACAATATAATGGCTTAAGACAACACCTGTTCTTCGGTTAGTTTTCTTGTTACTCATTTACATTCCACATAATTTGTTATCCTTGATGTTCCCTAGATAAAGAAATTATACACTGATAGACACCTTTGTTTTTTCAGATTGCAATTTATTCCAATGTAGCAAAAGGCAAATGTGACTTCTGCCTGTGAGGATGTGTGTATGTGTTTCTGCTGTGTCTGGCATGCCACACAAGTTTGACTGTGTGTGACTGCAAAGAATTCCCCCCAATCCTCCCCCCAAGCCAATCAGAAGGCAGTCCACCATCTCTCACCAGCCAAGGGAGTTTCCTCTCTGTCTTATGCAGATTAGCCATGTGCTGCACTTATTTATTTCACTTCATTATCTTGGATCTGCAAAATGTCACGTAAGGCTTTTTTGCATACTATTTGTAGAGGGCTGTTGTTAGGCTGAGGACGCTTTTCTCAGCAAAGTGCACATGTGGGAATTCATGTGATACAATGAAAAGTGGATAATTTCAAAGAAGGTGCTCTTTAGTTTAAATTATCATGGAATTCATGACCTTATAGTACCAAACAATTTTGCAGGAGGTGAGGGAGTAATTTGATCCTAAATTTAAGCCACTTGCTTGGTGCATTGGTAAGTTGATGGTGTTTTTCCTGAGAAAGCGTGTTTATATTAACTGTTGGTGTTTAGACAGAGTATGTTCTTGTGCATTTTTCACTCTCTCTGGCTGTTGTGAAAGTACTTCCTTCATTTCTGGTGTCATTCATCCAGAGCCAAACTGCCTCCTCTGGGGAAAAAAGCTACTTGGACCAGACTCAAAACAGGAGCACAGCTGGGATATGTTTAAGATTGGGCAGACTGCCCTCCATTCGAAAGTAGATATATATAGCTCTGTTGACTTCCGAAACTATGGCAAAGAGAGGTGAAAAAAAACAACTCTGTAATGACCGTGGGAAATTAGGTGAAAAAAAGCACAATTTCCTCAGTCACTGAAGCTTGTTTTCACACTTTTGGTGCTGTGAAACTCACACTGCAGCCAAGTATTTTGTGGACTTATACTTTTATACAATTACAGAAATACTGTAATGGTATAATTAAATATTTTAAGAATGCCTGACACTTGTTATCTAGATTCCTCCTATAATGCTTGGTTGTTGATTCAGTGTATTTTCTGGTGTTCTTACCATGTCCAGCCACCTGGTCCTATGGACCCAATGGGAAAAATGAGAGGTCAACCATACGGAGCAGGCAGTCCATACAGTCAGCAGTCGCAGCAGGGGCCTCCCACAGGGCCACAACAGGGGCCCGGTTACCCTGGTCAGGGTTATGGCCCTCCAGGTCCTCAGCGATATCCCGTGGGAATGCAAGGACGTACACCTGGAGGCATGGGTGGCATGCCGTACGGTCCACAGGTATTTCACATGTTTTACAGGGTTGCTGTAGGTCTTGTCCAAGATTTAAATGTCTTAAAGCGATATTCCACTTTGTTAGAATAAGCCATTCAATATGTACTCACCACTATGTCGATGTGATGATGGGTGAAGGTCTTCAGTTCACAAAACAATCCTGGAGTTTTAGGAGAAACAGGATAGCAGCCTCATCCAGTACAAAGGCAGTGAACGGTGACCACGGATAAAATGTTTTAAAAAGCACACAAAACAAACACAAAATGTAAATGGCGTCTTTTGCGGTTAATTCTTAATGTCGCGGCTTGCAGACACTTGGATTACACCACACAAGCAGGATGGAGACATTTTGTGTTTGTTTTGTGTGCTTTTTAAAACATTTTATCCGTGGTCACCGTTCACTGCCATTGTACTGGATGAGGCTGCTACCCTGTTTCTCCTAAAACTCCAGGATTGTTTTGTGAACTGAAGACCTTCACCCATCATCACATCGGCATAGTGGTAAGTACATACTGAGTGTGTTATTCTAACAAAGTGGAATATTGCTTTAAATTCACATTTATCAATAAAAGGCTTTTAAAAGTATTAAATAGTCTTAAATGCTGTTTGGGAAGTTATTAAATATGCATTTATTTTAATGCTGTAAGCGTGGGCTAAAATTCACTCTGATTCTACCATAGCATCCAGCGCTGCAACAATTAATCAATTAGTTGTCAACTATTAAATCAACTGGTAACCATTTTGATAAGTGATTATTTAGTTTGAGCCATTTTTTAAAGAAAAAAAATTGATTACATCTTCTTAAATGTGAATATTTTCAGGTTTCTGTACTACACTGTGACAGTGTAGTACAGAGTAGACCAAACAACAAATCCATTAATTAAGAAACTAATCAACAGATTAATTGACAACAAAAATAACCGTTATTTGCAGCCCTTGTAGCGTCTGTCTGGATGGCATGGAGAAGCTAGCTAGTTAGCTAACTGGCAACCACTCTATCTCCGGTATCCCAAAACAAATCCCATTCATCTCATTGCACCCGTCAACTTGAAGTGGTGATTCCCATCACATGGTCCCGCTCACATTCCCTATCGAAGAGCTGGTATTGACTAGTCTGTGCAGCGGTTGAGCAATTTTGGTACCTCAGTCAGCTTTCTCCTTTACTGATTTTTTTGTAATTAAATATACTATGTGCTGAGATCATCTATGTTGAAAAGAGCCACATTTTGAAGATTGTTAAACGATGTTGCCAGGGGACCTGTAAAAGCACAATTTCCTCAGTCACTGAAGCTTGTTTTCACACTTTTAGTGCTTTTGCTAAGTTTTGCTAACTTAAGATGTGACTCTATATATCACTTTTCTTGGAAAAGGAGAAATTTGGCACTTTTAACTGTTAATGGTTAAAATATATTGTTCAATTATAAGTCCAAAATTGCAATAAAACAAGGCCATTCTTTACCATTTTGAAAGTACCATTATAACACCAGTATTGGAAAAAACCCAAACAATAACCAACCCTAGTATGCTTATATTTTCAAATTTTATGTTTGAAGTGGTAAAAAGTCTTGTATTTAACGTGCTGGTAGATACCTTGGTTTATCTTGTTCAGAAATAAGTTCCCAGTGTCTTAGTTGTAAGTTTTATCATTTTTATGTCTGATGTGTTTGTGCGTTTTGTTTAGATGGGGTCTTATGGACAGCAGGGGCCAGGAGGATATGGCTCTCAGGGCCAGGCTCCATATTACAGCCAGCCTGGCCAGGCTCCTCACCCAGGCCAGCAGCAAACCCCCTACTCCCAGCCTCCACAAGGACAAGCGGGCGGACAGACACCTTACCCAGGGCAAGGCCACCCTCCACCGACTTCTGCTCCACACACCCAGGGAGGACCACCCTATCAGCAGCCCCACATGCCCCCTCAGTCCCAGGGGCCACTGCCAGGTCCATCCCAAGGGCCCCCGCAATCTCAGCCACCTTATTCCCAAGCCTCAGCCCCACAGTCTGGCCAGTCTCTCTACTCCCAGCAGCAGGGTCCTCCCGGCCAGGCCCCACAGCAGCCAACTTCCCAGGATACCCCTGGATCGCAGGGCCAGTCCAACTACCCGGGATCCACACAGGGGCCTCAGCAGCCCCCCTCGCAGGCACAGCAGGCACAGGCTCAGCCTCCACAGCAGCCACCGGGACACAGCCAACACCCACAGGGCCAGCCTGCAGCGTACCCACAGAACCCTCAGCAGCAGCAGCAGCAGCAGCAACAGCAGCAGCAGCAGCAGCAGCAGCAACAGCAGCAGCAGCAGCAAGCACAACAGTCACCTTATCAGCGCTTTCCTCCTCCACCACAGCAGGTACTGCCCTCAGATCATATTCATCATACTTAATTATCTTTCTCTGTGTGCTCACAGGCGTGCTTTCCCTGTAACTCTGGCAGTAAGCATGTGTTCTGATGTCTTTTCAGGAGGTATCCCAGGACTCATTTCAGTCCAACGCCCCTCCATCCACTCAGCCTAAATCTGGCCCAGAGGACAGTCAAGGCCGCCCCTCCAGCCTTCCGGTCAGTTATGCTTGTTATCTCACTGCTGGAACATAAAAAGCCTTTTTCACACCATGTTTTTGCTTTTTTACCCTCATATAAGAGGGCTAGTTTCTTTTTCTGTCTTGCAGCTTTTATATCACAGTATACGTTATTTTTTACTACCTACCAAATGTAGGACAGAGTGAGATTTGATACATTTAAAATTCCCCTTGTGTGACTTTTAATGTCAGGTAAAAGCTTAGATTTAGCTGTGTCATCGTATTGTGCTTTCTGTCTCAGTGATTGTCAGGCTTCATGGAAAGTCTCCAAAGTTTGCAAAATGCTTAATTTTAACCATTATGTTTTCAAGATTAAGAATATGCTTGAAATTTTATATATTCCTTAAAAAATGCTTGATTTTCAACATGATCTGGTGTTACATCTACAGAATCACTCATTTAAACCCAATATCTTTGAATATTTGGAATGAAATGATCATCATATTTTTTCATTCATTACTAGGTAAGCCCCGATCTGGAAATTAGCAAGCACTACAATCATTAAAAACATACAATCCAAGTTAATATGAACAAATAGGGATGTGTGCGATATTTGACTTCACAATTAAACATTGCCACCCTCTCTAGTTGGCACCAGAAACACCAGTCAGTTAAACAATTTATCAATATTTTATTCATGCAAATGCCAGTTAACTGTTGCCTTTTAGGTTTTATGCAACCCTGGATGTTTTTATCAGCAAAGTCCGACAGATGACAGCTTGTAAAACCAGCGCGGTTTGGCAGTGTTTTGATATAGAAAATGGAAATAAATGAATGAATGAATGAATTCATGAATGTTGAATGTATACTGTGACAGAATAAACTGGTATATAATCACTCGACTGGAGCAACATGTTTCCACATTCAGCACAGACAGGGACGTTAACATGCAAGCAGAGCAGATGCTGCTGCTGCTAGCACTGCTAACGTTATCCACACTGTGTAGCAGGCTGTCAGCTAATGTCCGCTCCAGGTCAGTTACCTGCAGACACTGTGATCCTCTTCGGTCTGAAAAGTTAAAGCAATTGATGAGTTGTCATGTTTTCTAGGTTAATGTGTTATGTGTTTGTATTGCACAGCACAAAGTGGCACAGATTTCAGTGGCAATTGAAATACTATTTGGTGATTGTAGGCTGTGATGGATGGCTGTTAATACACACCATATTTTTTCAAACAGTGTTTAACATTATCAATTAATAAATTGTGCTCATTTTTGGCTGCTCTCTAAGTGTTTACTTACTGTTTAGACTAGTTGGCTAGTCTGACTTAAATTTTGCGTTTAATCGACAGGGAAATTAGTCGCCAGGAACATCCTTTATAAACAACTGGTAAAAAAAACTAAGTTGCAACATACATTAATTGATGTGGATCTAAAGTAATTTGCAGTTGCATTTGTAGTAACAATTAGAATATTTTGATTAACATTAAAAAGGCTTTGAGAGTCTGGAAATTTTTGATACCTTGAAAGTGCTTGAAACGTACTCTTAAAAAGCTGTATGAACCCTGGATTGTGGAACTTTGTGTGCTGCTGCATGTTAGTGTTTGTTGACAGACGGCTTTGTGGCTGATTCTTGAGGAAAATGTGCTGTGTAGTTGGTAAATCTGAGATGAATACAGGAGAGTTTGTTTGTTTATTGAAATCACATGGCAAGGCTGCTGCTACATGCTGACTCAGCTTGCATCCTACAAACCTTGGTAACCATGACAACCTCCAGCACTAATGCGCACTCATTTTTTCTTTGAAAAAGATAAATAAGGACAAAGGCCTCTGGGTCTGTTTGTGTGTTTGTGTGTGTGTAGTATTTGTATGTGTGCCACTCGTATCTAAGCCACAGAGAGGGAATTGCAACATGATAATACTACAGCCAGAATATGAAATAAATATTAAAACACTATAAAAAAGTTATGATTAATCTGCTTTTAAATTAAAAATACACAGTCTGTGTCAAAATTCACAAGAGGGTAATCCTCTAAAGTCATACATTCTATTTTTAAAAATTTCTTTAATATACCCTGTTTGTTGACTCTGTTCCTCCTGTTTGTGTGTTCAGGACCTGTCAGGGTCCATCGACGACCTGCCCACAGGTACAGAGGGCGCCCTGAGTCCTGGCGTGAGCACGTCAGGCGTGTCAAGCAGCCAGGGTGAGCAGAGTAACCAGGCTCAGTCGCCCTTCTCTCCTCACACGTCGCCCCACCTGCCAGGCATCCGAGGGCCTTCACCTTCCCCAGCTGTCTCCCCCGCCAGCGCCAGCACACCCCGTACAGGACCGCTGTCACCCGCCAACATGCCAGGTGGGCTGAAACTTCACACACTGAAATCAGACATGTGATCAGTTACATTATTCTGACATTTGTGATCTAGATCAGTCGTTTTCAGACTGCAGTCTTGAGTGGGCTGTAGAGGGTCTCCAGCAAAAGAAGGAGTCAAATATTTGAATGTTTATCACATTTTTGGAAGTTGAAACTTCAAAGGACAGAGTGAAGAAATAATTGATTGTAATTAATAGCGATCCTTATTTGATCACTGTCTTTGAAATCTGTATTATTTCCAAACCTATAAAATAAAATGAAAATCCTCAGATGGGATTACTTAAGGCAAAATCTTTTCAAATTGGGGAGCCAAGTTGTCAAATTACTCATGCATTAGGTCACATCAACTTTTTTGGTGATTATTTTGCATTTCAAGGGAAAAATGCAATTCATAGCAACTGAAATTCTGTTTTTAAGTTATTTTGTAGTTCATTTTTAGTTAAAGAAATATGATAAGTCTGATATTGGTTCAGCCAGGTTGTACAGGATAAAGCCAAGTCTACTTACAGACAGGTGACACATTTTGAAACATGAAACTGTGTTTTCCTTTAATTTGTCGTCCTTCCGAATGCTATCATGAAACAATTTTGGTTGTTTATAGCACAATGATATCTGATTTAATGTGAAGAAAATTTCAGTATATGTATGTAAATTTGTGATTTACCACAGCTTTGCTGGAAAATCTTGAAAATGCATCTTGAGAACTGTTTAAAAGTGCTTGAATATGGCTTTGGAAAAGTTGTGGGAACCCTGCAAAACATGCATTTGTAAGTACTGAGCCAGTTGGTCTGACAGGGTCAAAGTTATGACATGGAGAATGGTGGCAACTGGGACTTGACAAAAGTCTTAACAAAAAATGGAGACAAATACTGCTAACACACATATGTTGTCCTGGTTTTCTTGTTGGCCTGAATGGATTACTCAACCATGGTTGTTACATTATAATCACAGTGGCTTGTTTTATAACAAGGGTGAGAAATCAACTTTTTAAAATGTGACTGACGGATAAATGTTCAAATTCACCATTCACTTGATAGTCAATCAACATTTTGTGTCTGAAATCTACCAGATACTTTCATAATTCACCACCATTTGTCTGGCATGTACCTTTGTTGAGCTCACACTAACTTAACTTGCATATTATTGTTTAGGGACCCAGATGCCTCCCAGACCATCAAGTGTGCAGTCAGATGGAAGTCTGCACCCTGGTATGAGCCAGTCTCCTATGGCCCAGGACAGAGGTATGCTGCAGTGTTCATAGAGGTCAACGTGTGAGTGTTTGCAGTAGCACCTGAGTCTGAGGACCATCTCCCTCTTGCCCTCTTTCAGGGTTTATGCAGAGAAACCCTCAGATGCCCCCTTATGGCTCCCCCCCATCAGCCTCTGCACTGTCACCGCGTCAGTCCTCGGGGGGCCAGATGCATCCTGGGATGGGCCCATATCAGCAGAACAACTCCATGGGTGGCTATGGACAGCAGGGAGGACAATTTGGCCCCCAAGGTGTGTACTTAAACATCGTCTCTGACAGAATTTGATTCAAAGAGAGAGTCTATCTTTATTTTGTCTTGATATACCGTTGTAAAAAGATATATTAAAATGAATTTTTAAGGCTTAAGTTTGGAATTGTATAGGTTTTCCTCTTTTATTTACTATCCGTTGGAGAAGTTTTGTTGTAAAGATTTCCCGTTAGACAAACCATATGGAATATATCTCCCTGCCTCATAGGAATACCATGCTACCACTGGTCCCTCCCTCTGACTCTGTTGCGGCTATTTATAGCTGTGAAGCAGAGAGTCAGCTGACGTAGCAGAGCCTCCTGTCAGTAGAACTGAGACTGTGACGAAGGCTTGTTGCTCAGGGTGCATAGCTCTCTCTGTTAGCACACTGTAGGGAAAAGGCTGCCTCACCACTGCTCTTCAGAACACAATCCACTTTCAATGTTGAACACAAATAAACTTCTGGGTGATTCTGCAGTAATTTTTCCACACCAGTAAACATTGACAGCCAAGTGGTTACTTTGATTATTAAACTACTCATTGTTTTTTGTTATCTCACCTTTAGGTTATCCCCGACAACCTGGCTATGGTAACATGCCCAATGCGAACTACCCCGGCCCAGGTATGGGCCCAATGAACCCCATGGCAGGGCAGGGTGGGGGACCACCATACAGTGGCATGCCTCCGGGAAGGATGCCTCCTAATCAAATGGGGGCACGTCCCTATGGCCCCAATATGGGTCCAAATATGGGCCCCAACATGGGTCCAAACATGCCTCCTAACATGGGTAACATGCCACCGCAGGTAGGCTCAGGAATGTGTCCTCCTCCAGGCATGAACAGGAAGCCCCAGGACCCTACAGCCATGCAGCATCCTGCCACCAACTCCATGCACAACAGGTTGGTTCCTGATGGATCCCCAACTGCCTATTTTTATTTATTACACACAAAACTTCTGATTGACTTCTGACTTCTGCTTAAAGGGATAGTTTGGATTATTTAATGTAGGGTTGTATGAGGTACTTATCAATAGTCGGTGTTGTACCTACATTACATGGCGAGCAAGCCCCTAGTTTGGAGAAACAGAGAGGGGCACCAACACGGAAATTAAGTAATATACTGCTGTGGACAGGGTCAGCAACAAAAGGCATTTCAGCCACTTAAAAAAAGGTCCATATAAAAAATAAATAACAGTTTAAATGTGCACTATATTTAGGATATTTTCCTCTGCACTAAAAGCCAAATATCACTCTCTCTAAACCAACCAGACTCCTTAAGCAAACTCAGTAATTTGACCTCATAACACACAGGGGTTGGTACGCTACTGCTGCCTCAGTCTGTTACTTTGTTTGTGTTATTGTGTGACTTTAGTGAATCTGAACTATCTTTCTAAAACAATGAAACCACCCAAACAAACTGATCGAGGCAGTGGCAGCACCTCTCATGTTCTGCAAGGTAAAAATACTGGTTTGGTTGGTTTGGAGAGAGCGATATTTCGCTTGAATGGTAGAATGGCAGTTTCCCGTCAGAAAAGGCTGCCTGATGGCAAGGCAAAGCAGCAAAATATTCTAAATATAGCATACACTTAAAAAGGTCCACTTAAAAAAAAAAATCAATATCAGTTTAAGTGGCTAAAATACGTTGCTGCTGACCCTGTCCACAGAAGTACATTGTTTAGCTTTACACTCATTCTTGACAAGTACCTCATACAGTCCCCACATTAAATACTCCAAACTGTCCCTTTTAAATATGAAATACCTGTACCTATACACTGTCACTTTTGTGAGTACTAGATGCTCATATTCTTTCCCCTCCATCCAGGATGCCTGGTTACCCCAACATGTCTCAAGGCATGATGGGCTCCGGCCCACCCTATGGCCCTCCCATGAACAACATGCCCGGAATGATGAACACTCAAGGTGGATCGCCTTATCCAATGGGGCCAAACATGGCCAACAACTCTAGTGGTAAGTAATACAGAAATAACTCCACCTAGCTTTATTCTATTTTTAATGTGGCTCTTTCATAGCTGATTCTCCTATCATCATTGTGTCTAGGTATGGCCCCTAGTCCAGAGATGAACAATAAGATGAATAACAAAGTAGATGGGAGTGTAACGCCCAAGCCAGAGTCCAAATCTAAGGTAACACGTCTACTATATGTTGTCACTACTGTAATTTTTGAAAATCCTTGGAAGTCTGAATTAAATTTTCACTCTGTTATAAAATTGCTTTCTCATTTCTCTTGCACAAAACAGAAGTCCAACTCCTCCACCACAACCAGTGATAAAATAACACGGCTGTACGAGTTAGGACCAGAGCCGGACAGGAAGATGTGGGTGGACCGTTATTTGGCCTTCATTGACGAGAAAGCCATGGGCATGACAAACCTGCCTGCTGTGGGGCGCAAACCCCTCGACCTCTTCCGGCTGTATATGTCAGTTAAAGAGATCGGAGGCATGACACAGGTTAATATGGCATTAATTAATTAAATTCCAGAGTAAATTTATTGCCTTCCCCCATTGTAATCTCTGTTCTAAATATGTCTTGTCGTATTTCTCAGGTCAATAAGAATAAGAAATGGCGAGATCTGGCCACTTCCCTGAATGTGGGTACATCCAGCAGTGCTGCCAGTTCTTTGAAGAAACAGTACATCCAGTGTCTGTATGCTTTTGAGTGCAAGATTGAGCGTGGTGAGGACCCTCCACCTGAGGTCTTTACAGATAACAAAAAGAACCAAGCTGCTAAGGTCCAGCCCCCCTCTCCAGGTTAGAGCCATAATGCACATCCACGCACTTTAAACACAAAATAAATAAATGCATAACTTACTATGATCATGATGTATTAATCTCATGTACCGTTCTTCTGTCTGCTCTTCTCTTGTTTTCAACTGAAGCATCCCTCTGCTCCACCGCTGGGTCAGGCTCTCTGCAGGGTCCTCAGACACCTCAGTCTACAAGCAGCTCCATGGCTGAGGGGGGAGACTTAAAACCTCCTACCCCAGCATCCACTCCTCATACCCAGATGCCCCCCATGCCACCCGGGTCCAGGTGACTCTCTTCAAACACCTCTAATTTTACAATTTGATTCTTCAAACCTGATTCCAAAAAAGCTGGAAGTAAATCTAGTATAAAACCAGAATGCAATCAATTGCAAAGCGTTTTACAGAGTTTTCCTGAGCAGTAATATCCTTTTTACAGTTGTTTCACAAAGCACCATCCTTGTTTGTGAACAACTGAGCCCTTCGAGGATTCCCTTTTCATACCCAATCATGATATTATCTCTTGTTACCAATTACCAACTTTTTTAGCGAGATCTGGCTCAAGAACAGTGCATTTCATGCTTGATTGAAGTGTGATGAAACTATTAAATTTGAAACCTTATGCACCTTGTGCAAGAAAACATTAAAATTAGGAACTAGGTATATTAGTGTTACATAGGAAGACAAAGCGGATCTGTATTCACATCAGGAGCATCATCAAATTTCTGAGGCCTTTGTACTTTTATGCCAGTATGAATGTGAAGTAGGTGTTAAACATGGGTGTAATGGTCATTAAAGGGTCTTTTAAAAGTCTTAAATGTAACCCTGGATGAGTTAGAACATTAAATATGTTGGATTTGTACCATTTTCAATTGGTTATATGTCAGAAATGAGTAACAAATGACCACATTCTGTTTTATTTTTTATACACAGCATCATAACCTTTTTGGAATCAGGGTTGTAGCTTCTAAAAGAAATTTTAATCAGAGAAACTAATTTCTTTCTGCCCTTTCTTCTCTCTCCCACTTCTTTCTTCTTTCCCCCTCCTCCTCCTCCTGCTCCTCCTCCTCCTCCTCACCTCTGCTTCTCTGTAGGAGCAGTGTTAACCTGCAGGACCCCTTCTCTGAAGGAAATGACCCTGCTTTCCCAAGGAAGAACATGACGCCCAACTCTGCCTATCAACCTGGCATGAATACACCAGACATGCAGGGGCGCATGGGCACCTACGAACCCAACAAGGACCCCTTTGGTAACATGCGGAAAGGTGGGCACACTGAATGGGCAAGAGCTGAATGGATCATTTTGTCCTTGAGACTTAAGTACTTCCTTAATTATCAGTTTTAAATGGTTTCCATTCTGAATGCACTTCCAGTTGGGGAGCAGTTTCTACCTGCTAACCAGGGCCCAAACAGCGGGGTGGGTGACCAACAGCAGCAACAGCCGCCACAACAACAGCCGCCGCAACAGCAGCAGCCTCCATTCAACAGGGGACCGCCCGGGGCCATGGGCACGATGTCAGTGGGGCCCAGACAGCAGTATCCTTACGGACCAGGCTATGACAGGAGGTAAGGATCATTGACCCGAGGATGGCTTTTTCAAGGTCATTGAACACTGCTGATTATAACCAGCAGCTTGTTTATGATCAAACTTCAAAGTTCCTATGCAGGTCAGGAAAAGTATGTCTGCTTAATAACACTGAATTTGATTAGATTTTATTGTATTACAAGGGGACTGGCTGGCTTCTGTCACACCTAAACCTTGCTTTGAGTTGAAGATTTACTGCCAGGTATCGACATGGTTTTGTTGTGGAAACAATAAGCTGATTTAGGGCTGGGAGATATGAGTTGGTGATTAAGGTTGTCATAGAAAACAATATCACAAAAGAAAATATGATCAATCATCTGATCACTCTGATCTACTCCTTACAGCTCTGCAGCTCTGAATGGTATTTGGGAAACCTCTGGTTTTAGGCAATTTTAATTGTATTTACTCTGACTTGTAGCTGCTAAATAGCTTTTCACAGTTGGAATCTGCTGTGAAGTGCACAAGCTTTAGTAATGCAATATTACATAAATGGGGATTTTTTTATTTTTCCTTGGCAGCAAACACAACACACAGCCTTTCTGCAACTATTATGATGCAACCTGAGCTTATCTGCACACTTTATGGCTGACTAAATTCATGCACCAGGTAGACCTCACTTTCACAAGAAATCCACTTGACTCAGTCACACACACAGGTTACCCACAAGGCCTCCTTCCTTTGAGGGGAATACTCATTCGGTAACATGCAGGTGCAATTAAGCAGTAGGTGTGCTAACCAGAAGTGGAAGAAGTATTCTGGTACATTACTGAAGCAGAAGTACTAATAAAACCCTACTGTAGAAAATATTCCACTATAAGTAAATGTTCTGCATTCTAAACCCTCCTAAAGTAAAAGTATATGAATTTTAAAGCAAAATTCAGCTACTTATTGTGCAGTAAAATCTATGGTATTGTACAGATGTGTATATCAAGATATGTATTGCATAATATTCTAAAAATATTAATATAGTTATAAGCTGTATCACCCAGTCCTGACCTGAAAACGCAAAGTTGTTTTTTGAAAAGGAAGATGTGGTTGGCCTGTGGTAAATGTGTCATGTTGCTGTCATGTCTTCTTCCATCCTGTGAGTTCACCTTCCTCTGTAGTGTTTATGATATAGTAAGGATTCATCCTATTTTTTGTTTAATTGCGTTATTCTTTTTAATTTGTAATTTAGCTCACAAACATGAGGTTACTGGTATTTAGTTATTTTGTTTGATGATTCATTTTAAAAGTTAGATGGTTGCATCATGGGTAACACAAGAAAGTCACAGGAATAATTGTGATGCTTGTTATGCTTAGATGTCATGAAAAGGGGCTGTGTACTAGACTTATTGTGCTCTGAAAAATAAATCAACAGAAATAACAAGCTGCACGCTTATACCTCAGAGTTGATTTAAAATTCAAGATAAAATATTTTAGTGAGTCTGATTTAATTTGTCTAGTAGAGCGACTTTAAAAGCTGTAGTAGTCACATGCTTAGGAGCCAGTTAAAACGTTTTGATCGATCTTCAAGTTGACATTAAATTGCAAGCATTCATGTATAAGTTGTGATCCTAACCTTTTTATTCCTATTGTGCTTTTTTGATTAGCCTTTGTATGATTTGTATGTCTGTCTGTCTGTAGCAAAATATGGAAAAAAACATATGAAGTTTGTTGTTCTGATTTCTCCAGATCGGAGCAAGGAATGGGCCCAGAGGGCAACATGGGATCCGGTGCTCCTCAGCCAAACCCTATGATGCCTGCCAACGCCGACACGGGGATGTATTCGCCAAATCGCTTCCCACCACAACAGCCACGGTCAGTTCACATAACACTTATTTGCCAAGCTTCTTCAGTTTAAGCTACTGTTGATGGAAAGTGATGACACAAATGTATTACTTTTGTTATTAATAGACAATTTCAGAAAAGCTGGAAATCTTTGAGGGTTCTAAAATATCGTTATAAGACAAACCTTTTCATCTGGTTGTACAGTAATCAGACGCAATGTAATTTCACATTATTTCAATATTTATTTTGACAATTATTTTTCAGCACATGGTCACATCATAAACATGACAATTTTGTTGCCATACGTCAAGGGTAAAATATTTACTGAAAACATTACATTAGCTTCCCAGCTCTTTGGGTTCATTCTGTGTGGATGTGGTTGTGGAAACACGGACACAGTTGTCTTGATTGTAATGTACTTGAATGTGTGAATCCCATTCAAATTGTTCGGGGGCTGGCATTATTTACCAACTAGTAAGCTGTAAAGTTAACAGAAATATTTGTATATTTATACTCAGGATTCACATTTGGGGAAAAATAAAGAATTGATAAAAGTGAGACAAATATAATGAATATTTAGTATAATTCTGTGAGTCCTGTAGATTAACAAAGAAACTTTTGCACCTGATGTCTTTTGGTCTTAAATTGATCTGTGTAGTATGCCATTATGTTGACTTTGTGTGTATGGCTATACATGGGTAACAATTGAAGTCTTAATCCATTGAGTTTGAGATGCATAATATCTTCATGGTCAAACTGATGAGGCATAATGTTTGCAGGCATGATTCCTATGGTAATCAGTATCCTGGACAGGGAACGCCCCCTACTGGCTCCTACCCAAATCAGCAGCCTGGAATGTACCCACAACAACAACAGGTCAATGATCCATCTGCACTACACAACTCTGTGTTGTCAATATATTGTGTTTCAATATATTTTTTCCCTTTGGCTGATCTGCTATCATATTCTAGATTTTTTGTGTGTCAATTAAGAATCCCTGTATTAATTTTTCCATTTCTGCTGAACTGAAATAAATGTCCATCTGTACCTTTTGTAGGTGCAGAGTTACAAGCGTCCTGTGGAAGGGGGCTACCCTCCATCAAAACGTCATGAGACAGAATACAGCGGGCCCTTCCATGGTGGACAACAACCACCGCAGCCACAGCCACAGCAGGGCGGTGCCTCTGCACCCTCTTCAGGACAGCAGGAGACGTACAATCAGTACAGCGGCAGTGGGCCGTACCCCGGCTCGGATCGCCGTCCACCTGGCCCAGGCAATCAGTTCCCCTTCCCCTTTGGTCGTGAACGGATGCAGGGAGCAACGGGGCCCAACGCTCAGCCCAACATGCCCCCTCAGATGATGCAGTCGGCCCCTGACGGTCCTCAGGGAGGAATGTGGCAGGGACCGCGAGACATGAACTATCAGAACTACCCCAGCCGACAGGGTGGCCCTGGGGGACCACCGCAGGGACCTGGTTACCCTGGCATGAACCGCTCAGAGGAGATGATGTCATCAGAGCAGCGGATGAATCACGATGGCCAGTGGGGGGGTCAGATGGGCCCGCGGCAGCCCCCTTATGGTCCAGCAGGACCTGGCCAACCTATGCCTCGTTCAGTCCAGTCCAATTACCCCCAGCCACCTCAGGGTGTGCAGAACCACATTCCACAGGTGTCCAGCCCAGCCTCCATGCCCCGCCCCATGGAGAGCAGGACATCGCCCAGTAAATCTCCCTACATGCACGGAGTCATGAAGATGCAGAAGGCCGGCCCTCCAGTGCCTGCATCTCACATAGTGCCCCCTCCGGTGCAATCGCCTCTAATAAGGCGAGACATGCCTTTTCCCCCGGGATCGATAGAAGCCTCACTTCCTGTCCTGAAACCACGACGGAGACTCACCATGAAAGATATCGGTATGATTATAGATATCAAAACCATCTTGTTATATTATCCTTCTTTGTTATTAACAGCACCGCTTAATGTTGAGTGTACTTTGGAACCTGTATTGCTCTGAGTTGTTTCTCAGAGACTATTTGGCACTAAATGTGTTTTTTGCCTTGACTTCTCAGGAACACCAGAGGCCTGGAGAGTCATGATGTCATTAAAGTCTGGTTTATTGGCTGAGAGTACATGGGCCTTAGATACCATCAACATACTCCTGTATGATGACAGCAGTATTTCCACCTTTGATCTCAACACGGTGAGAATTAACATGAAGCCTTAAGGCATACTTGCCAACCCTTTTTCTCTGGAGACTGCTGTTTTTCTTTGCCCTCTTCCATTTTCGTGCTTGGATCAGGATTCTCCATATTTCTCCTGTTTTAAGATGAATTTTGCATCCTTTTTTTTTTCTGTTTGGTTGTTACAACCTGTTTCTGACACTTAGCAGTGTGCATGAACCCTACGACTTGTATGCTTGAGTCATAAGAAAAAGAAATACACAAGGAAACTTCATCCAGGAAAGAAGAACTCCGTTTCCCGAAGTAAAGTTTTAAGGGAAAGGGGCACATTTTTTTCAAAGAACAACCAAACTAACATGCCCTTAGAAAAACACTTGTAAAAATATTTTCTGTGCTATTTCTGCGCTAAAATTTGAATTTGGACTAGGTAGGGCTAAAAACTGGTCCCACATGATTGTGCTTTCCAGTCATGAGTCATCTTCAGGCATCTGTTTGCATAAAACAAAGTCTATGTAACTTTGATTTTTTTGTTTGTTGTTTTTTTCTTTTTTTTCTTTTTAAATTCCCCCCTATTTTTGAGATCTTAAGGTTGGCAGGTATGCTTTAATAAAGGTGTATAACACACTATGTAGTAAGTTATGT
Source organism: Lutjanus campechanus (assembly GCA_027495735.1). Classification (NCBI taxonomy): domain Eukaryota; kingdom Metazoa; phylum Chordata; class Actinopteri; order Lutjaniformes; family Lutjanidae; genus Lutjanus; species Lutjanus campechanus. The sequence continues at coordinate 56,352 of JAJHUR010072342.1, read as the reverse complement.
CTAATATTGTCTATATTTCTGTTTTTCTTAAGTTGCCTGGCTTTTTGGAGTTGGTGGTCGAGTATTTCAGACGCTGCCTCATTGAAATCTTTGACATTCTGCGGGAGTATGAGGTGGGAGACCCTGGCCAGAGGACACTACTTGATCCCGATGCCTTGAAACGAGACTGGGATGGCACAGAAGAAGAGGAGTCACGAGCTGAGGACATGGAACAAGAGGAAGAAGATGACGATGAAGAAGAAGAGGAATGGGAACCGGAGGGGCCAGCTCATGTGAAAGAGGAGCAAGAAGAGCAAGAGCAGTGCTCTGAGTCTCGGGGTGAGAAGACAGAAGACGAGGAGAAGAAGAGCAAGGGTTCTTCATCTGAACAGACAGGCTTGTTGCAACCCTTACCTGCCCACGAGAGACCCAAACAGGCCAGCAAGTTCGACAAATTTCCCCTAAAGGTGGTACGAAAGAAAGACCCGTTTGTGGCCAGCCAGTCCAACAATCACGGCAAAGTGCAGGAGTTTGACAGCGGGTTGCTTCATTGGAGTGCTGGAGGGGGAGACTCGACGGAACACATCCAGACTCACTTTGAACCACGGAAAGACTTCTTGGAACCACGAGAACGGATACCAGTGCCCCCAGTTTTGCTGCGGCGACGAGTCATAGAAGAAGAGGTACAGGAAAATTGTTTACCAACTGAGGAAGAGAAAAGCAAGCATCACGATGAAGAATCATCCCCATCAGAAAAAGCTGCAGTCTCAGAGAAGGTCAACAGTGAGGAGGAGAAGAAAACAGAATCTGAGGCAAAGACAGTCGAGAAAAGTCACCAGGAGAACAATCGACCGATTCTTCCCCCCTCTAGTGGCATTTTATCCCAGAAGGCGCAGCAGACTGCTACCATCTTGGAGGATGAGCCTCACAGTAAAGACGAGGGGCCGCTCATCGCACTTGCTAATTGGCAGGATTCTTTAGCCCGCCGCTGCATCTGTATCTCCAACATCGTCCGCAGCCTCTCCTTCGTGCCAGGCAATGACCACGAGATGTCTAAACATCCGGGGCTGCTTCTACTGCTGGGACGCCTGATCCTGCTCCACCACCGGCACCCTGAGCGCAAACAGGCGCCACTCACCTACGAGAAAGACGAGGATTCGGACGAGGGAGTGGGCCAGAGGGACGAGTGGTGGTGGGACTGCTTGGGGCTCCTAAGGGAGAACACGCTGGTCACTTTGGCAAACATCTCGGGACAGCTCGACCTGTCAGTCTACCCTGAGAGCATCTGCTTGCCTCTGTTGGACGGTCTCCTCCATTGGGCCGTCTGCCCCTCTGCGGAGGCCCAGGACCCCTTCCCCACACTGGGCCCCCACAGCGCTTTGTCCCCTCAGAGACTGGTACTGGAGACGCTAAGCAAACTGAGCATCCAAGACAACAACGTGGACCTCATCTTGGCCACTCCGCCGTTCAGTCGGTTGGAGAAGCTGTACGGGAACCTGGTGCGGCTAATCGGAGACAGGAAGATTGCGGTCTGCAGGGAGATGGCCGTGGTCCTTCTGGCCAACTTGGCGCAGGGTGATACGATGGCGGCCCGAGCGATCGCTGTCCAGAAAGGCAGCGTGGGCAACTTGCTGGGCTTCCTGGAGGACAGCCTGGCCGCCACACAACTCCAGCAGAGCCAGAGCTCTCTGTTACACCTACAGGGGATGCACTTCGAGCCCACAAGCCCGGACATGATGCGGCGAGCTGCCCGGGCTCTGCACGCCTTAGCAAAGGTGGAGGAGAACCACTCAGAGTTCACACTACACGAGTCCCGACTCCTCGACCTCTCAGTGTCTCCTCTCATGAACTCGCTGGTTTCTCATGTTATCTGTGACGTACTCTTTTTGATCGGCCAGTCATGACAGCTGTAGGGAGCCGTGGCTCCAACTTTTCGGGGGTTTTCATCCCCAATCCCCTCTTCCCTGGAAGCCTGGCTTGTGTGTGTAACAGGGCAAGGAACGTTCAAGTGACTGTCTTTAATTTATGAAAATCCCTCAGATTCCATTCTCTGAGCCCTCCCCAGACCGTCCTCGCTGGAGGAGGGTAATCACAGAGCTGTGGTGGATTACAAATCAGAGAGATGGCCCACAAAGTGACACTACTTGCAACATGAATGCCAACTGGATGACACAGAGCAGAGCACCACGGTTTGGGAGACTGTTCTGCACTTGGGGGAAAAAGTACTTTTTAATAAAGATAAATAAATGAATAAATAAATAAATAGCTGAAAAACAAAAACTGTAACCAAAGTTGCTGTCTCGTTTACAGTGAGTTTGGGAGACACAGTGTGCCCTAGCTCTCCCCATGAGGGCACAATGAGTCTGTAGGTGGTTGACGTTGGGAGGTGAAGCAGACTGACAAGTGGCCTACTGGTTCTAGTTGCTGTAGTTGGATTCTTACCAGTCAGCCTGACAGTAGACAAAGTGCTGTCAATAGACACCTTCACCGGGGAGGCCTGTGCAGTGTGCAGTAGATTGTAGGACATTTTCTGTACCGTACTGCTCTTTGAGTGTAAGCATTCTGTACCACACGTTTCACACAGAAGCAGAAGATGCAGCTCTTCTAGAGTTTTGAGGTCATTTTAGTTTGGTGTTCAACAGAAAATGGCTTTCTTCCCCAAAGTATCAAGAACCTACAACACCCTTACCTCCTCTTATCCCTTGATTGTATGAATTACCCTTATGAGAAGAAATCACCTCTTAGGACTGGTTTTCAACTTCAAATACAGCTTTGCTGTGGTGTATATATAATGTTGTACATTACACTTCCTTTCTCTGTGTCTGTCTCTGTCTGTGTCACTATTCTCACACTTGTTACCGGTGAGGGATTGAGGCTGACATGTGAGTTTTGGTCCGTGACCTCCAGTCCCCCGCTGATTTAGACCCACTCTTCTGGTCTCTCCACAGCTCCGTAGTACGGAAGACACGGCTCAAATCTGTTATCTCCTGGTACAACAAAAATAAACTAGATGAAGTACACATTTGACAATTTTTCTTCAGTCATGGATTCTGCATATTTGTATTTCAGACTATGTAGCTAAGACAACATGTAAATTCCTCCCTTTCCCTTTTTTGGCTCAATGAATATCATTTATTCAGTATGAAATCTTTATACTATATGTTCCACGTGGTAAGAATAAATGTACATTAAATCTTCGTAAGCTGTTTGATGGTTTTGTTCTTCTGGAATGATTACCTCTGCTGGACAAACAAATCAAACAAATGTCTGAATTCACAAAAAATTGGGTTCAAAAGAATTTCTGAAACATCTTCACCTTGAGAAAGCTTGAAGGAAACATGGCAAACTTAACTGTAATTGACATAGAATTCACTGCTTTAGCTTCATGACGGTTTCCATGTTTCAGTGTAATAACTGCATAAATGCTCAGAAAAGTTACAAAGGTTACAAAATATAAAGCTTGAAGTAGGACTGCACATAGGCTTCTCATTGCCCCATCAATGATAAACATTTCTGCCTATACTTCAATCAGGAGCCAAACAAAAATAATGGGTATGAAATGCTCAAACTATAAATCACACTGTAGAAATCAAAACATGGCCAAATGCAATATCCAAATCACAGACGACAATTTTTGATAAAGGTAAAATGTGTTATAACATAAGATTATAAATAAAGCATTGCTGTGCTACAGAGATATCCCCCCAAATCATATTCCTCAAACATTGGGACCATGCTTGTTTGGTACAAATCCTAGCAAAAATCACACAATCTATTTTTTTTTCTTCAGTATAAATGAAATGCAAAAATTACCATGTCCAAGGAAATCGTATCTCATATCGCAATATGATTTTTAAAACAGAAAAAAAAAAAACATTCAGCCTAGTAAAGAACACTTAATGTACTTCTAATATACATGAAATTTCAGATAAAGAAAATCTCCATATGAGACTACTTACAACAAAGGTTCTCAAAGACCCCTTACAGGATAGAAAATATGCCAGGAACCCCTTCAATTTGACATAGCTTTTTTCTTTTACACTTATTAGCTGTGTGAAAGAACAACACAAAAAATGTATTGGAAAGATTAGACATGTATTATTATTATTATTTGTGCCATGTCAACACAGAATATCCATAACATACATACACACGCACATCATGATAGTGTGTTTTACTCTAAGTGCACACAGACAATGTGGATTCTGATTGAATTTAATATACAATAAAAACATTAACATAAATAATACTGTTAAATATAGAATAGGCCTAGTACAAAACATTAAAAGGTCAGTAACAGGCTTAGCCTGGGAATTGGATATGATGGGATAGGAAAGAAAATAGGTTGTGTAATGTAAATAATGACTGCCAAAATGTTTAATCATAAAATAAATGCAGGCTGTGATGTCATGATAACGTAAATGAATGAATCTGCACACTTTTCATGGACCCTTCTCGGACCCCTTTCAGAGAACCACTGACCTACATAGCCAAGTGTGAAAATAAGCATCCGAGCAAATCAGACTTGACATACTAAAAAGACGGGCAAAAAACAATGTTTTTGAAAATGAAGAAAACCATGCGCCACTTGAAAAAACAGTCCATGAGAAGGTATGGGACTCCGCCTGCTGGAGAAAAAATATATTTCACATGATCACAAAACTTGACATAGAACCCCCGACCTGCGAAAGATCTCGCGAGAGTGAGCATTTTAACCCAAACCGTGATATTTTCCTGACCCTGTCCGAGTGATTATTGTCCCTAAACCTAAGCAGATCATATCCACAGCGTTTTCAGATTATTAAACATAATTAGTTTGTACAGTGTGCACAATGAAGTACCAACGCGTAAAAATATCGCGAGTTTAGCAAATATGAGGTTCCTTCTAGACACGACCATGTTACAAAGCCAATCAAAGCCATGTAAGGTGATATTAAAAACACAGAACTGAACCGTTGTTGAAGATATTTTACTACACTTCAGCTATTATGTATAAAAAATATAATTTATTCGTTACATTAAGGAGATTTTGCACATGGACATAAGTCTCAGGGCTTTCCTCATCTGGACCCATGAGCTTTTATTTTGACAGTTATGCGGTTAAACCGGAAGTGAAAAGTGCCTTTCGAAAGTGCTGCAGCAGGGGGAGGATGTGAGGACAAAGATTGCACCTGAGCAAAATCAAACGGTGCTGGAAGACGGCGGACTTGCTAATAAAATCATTGTTTATCATCTCCTAAATTTATCTAACCAATGAAAGCGAGATGCCAACAGAATCGAGTAGTCGAGTAGTTTTTCTTAGCTAGCTATGTTTGATAGAAAATATGACGGACTCAGCAGTGACTGTGTGGTAGTAGCGACAATGCTCAGGCCTGTTGTGACCGGCTTGTTCACATTGTGTTCGTCACATCAATGACCATGGATGTCAGAGCAGTTCTGGAGTTCGCCACAGTCACCAGGGGTCTGTCTCTGTTCTTACAGGTAAGCTTTAAGCAAGTGGGCACGACGATGAATCTGACATGAATAGTGTTCAGGAGACTACATTATGCGTGTGTTAAATAGGTGAGGTGACAGAAGAAGTGACTCTGCACCTGTGTTTGTATGTACAGCAACACTCCTGTGATTGATTGCAATAGTAAGGATGTAACAATTTATAAAATATCGTGTAATCGCTATTAAAAATTGCAGTAATTAAAAGTTCATCATTCCAGACAAATATTTCTTTCAATTAGCAAATTTTTGAGATTTTTATGTGAGAATAAATACGCAGTGATTACATGATGCAAAGTTAACTCTACAGAAGAAAGAAAGGAAAATAAAGAAAGAAATAAAGAAAATAAATGCATGTAAAAGGGGGAGGGCACATGCTGAGGTCATGGCTGTCTACTTTTATTTGAGAACAAAAGCAGAAGCACTTTAAGTTAAAAGGAAAAACACATTTTATATGAACAAAAATGCTGTACCTATCAGAATTATTACTTAATAAAGTCGCCATTTTTCTTTGTTTTTTAGTATTAGTATTGTATTCTGGACTTTTCATTGTGATATGAATGTACCTTGAGTTTTTGGTATTGTGTAAAGCAGCAACTAACAATTATTTTCATTGTCAATAAATTTATTGATTATTTTCTTGATGACCTGATTAGTTGTTTGGTCCATAAAATGTCCAAACGTGGTGTAAAATGATGATCAGTGTTCCTAAAGCCCAAGGTGACGTCTTCTTGTTTTGTCCACAAAAGATACAGTTTACTGTCATGGAAAGACTAAAGAAACCAGAAAACGGTCACATTTAAGCAGCTGAAACCAGAGTATTTTGACATTTACTTTTCTTAAAAATGTACTCAAACCAATGCATCGAAGGACTGATTAATTTAATAGTTAACAATTAACTGATTAATTGTTGCAGTTCTTGTACTGGTACACCCCTGTTTCATAGTGTAATCTATTTCTTCCCAGGCTGTCCTGAACGCTGCCATCCCTGACCATGATGCTGATGCGTTCAGGCCCCCTCGGACAGAGGAGCCTCTGTACTTGGACTCAGCAGTGGAGTGGTTGTTGGGTGGCCTCTCTCACTGGGATGCCGAGCACTTCCTCTTCATTGCTGAGAGGGGATACCTCTACGAGCACAACTTTGCTTTCTTCCCCCTCTTCCCTGTCGTCATCCGGGGCCTGGCAGAGACACTGCTGTGGCCCCTGAGCAGCTGGCTGAGCGTGCGGGGGCGTCTGCTGGTGGCCGTGGCTCTGGGGAACAGTGCCCTTTTCCTGCTGAGTGTGGTCGCCCTGCATGCACTGAGCAGAATAGTTCTCCAGGACAGACGTCTGGCTCTGCTCTCCAGCCTGCTCTACTGCATCACACCTGCCAATGTTTTCATGACCGCAGGATACTCAGAGAGCCTGTTCGCCGCGCTCACATTCGGCGGTCTGTTCCTTCTGGAGAAAGGATTCACCTTCCGAGCCTGTCTGGCCCTCAGTATAGCCACTGCAGCACGCTCCAACGGACTTGTTAACATTGGGTTTCTGCTGTATCTCCCATCACTGCACGCCATTTCCCAGATTCGTGTTTACCGAACGACGACCAAAGGCCACAGCAAAGTCCTCCACTATATTTGGGTCATCATCCGTTTACTCCTCACCTCCCTCTTGGGAACTGCAATCATCGCCCTTCCGTTCTGTGCGTTCCAGTACTATGGCTATAGGACGTTTTGCACTCCATCCGTCTCCTTGGAACGGATCCCCCCTGCTCTTCTATCGCTAGCTGAACGGAAAGACTACCGGCTTCCAGATGAAAATGGTCCGCCACCCCTCTGGTGCATGAGACCCCTGCCCCTGCTTTACTCTCACATCCAGGATGTGTACTGGGATGTGGGATTCCTCCGCTACTTTGAGCTAAAGCAGATACCAAACTTTATTCTGGCTCTACCCATGGCTACCCTCGGCATAATGGCAGCTTATGCATATTTTCAAGCCAATCCAGAACTGTGTCTGAGACTCGGACTTTGGGAAACATGTGCAAATAAAGGACTCGACAAGCCAACGCCTGGACTGTTCAACCCCAGAGTGTTTGTGTATGTTGTACATTCAACAGTGCTGCTGGTGTTTGGAACATTGTGCATGCATGTGCAGGTGAGTAAATCATATAATCACCTTCTTGTGGAACGTTTAATCCATCTGGGTGTAAAGAACAACTGTTAAAGTGATATTTTGGACAATTTGAAGTGTGCTGTACTGTATTGAGGTACTTATGGATTGTCAGTGTATGTCCTACAGTAGATGCTGGTTGTCACACCCCCAGTTTGGATAAGCAGAGAGGAGTATCAGCACACAAGCTAAGCAATGTACTGCTGTGGATAGGGTCAGCAGCAAAAGGTTTTTTAGCCACTTACAAAAAGCTCCATCTAAAAAAAACTTTTAAGTTTGCACTATGTTTAGAGTATGTTCAACATTTTACCTTTCCATCAGACAGCTTCTTCCGATGAGAAACCAGTGTTATATAAGCCAAATATTGTTCTCTCCAAATCATCCAAACTCCATAGGCAAAGTCAGTACTTTTACCTCGCAGAACATAGTAGTTCCTGAGTTACAGCTGGCTTGATGAATGTGTTTGTGTTATTGTGTGACTTTGGTGTTTAAAAAGGATCATTCACCGAAGTCACACAATAACACAAACAGTCTAACAGATTGGGGCAGTTGCAGAGCAGCAGCTCCAGTGTTCTGAGGTACAATTACTGATTTTGCCTGTGGAGTTTGGTTGGTTTGGAGAGAGATATTTGGCTTATATAGCGGTGGTTTCCCATGATAAAAGGCTGTCTGACAGCAAAGTAAAGTGGTAAAACTATTCTAAATATAGCATACAATTATACTGATGGTGACTTTTTTAGGTGGACCTTTACAGCAGTTCATTGCTTAGTTTATGTGCTGTTGTCCGTCTCTCTTTCTCCAAACTGGGTGCGTGCTGATTCACATCAAATAATCTAAACGTTCCCTTTAATTTCCACGCATTCCTTTTTTTAATCTACATTTCTAGGTTCTGACCAGATTCATGGCCTCCTCATCTCCTGTGCCGTTCTGGATAAGTGCTCATCTGCTCCTCCTCAATGAACCACTCCTTCATCGAAGGAAAACATCAAACCCCAGCGTGCAGCTACAGACACATTCCAGAAATGGATGCAAGCACACACCTCAAAACCCCATCATGGCTCTGCTGCCACACTTTACAGTCTGCTCTCCGACCACGCAGAGCATCCTGGGATACTTCCTCTCTTACTGGCTGCTGGGCCTTGCACTGCATTGTAACTTCTTGCCATGGACATGACTTAAAATGTGAGTCTGAGCTTTAAATGCGATATTTCTATGTAGGACTGGCCTGTATGCCATATTTTAAATGATGCGAATCCACATACACAGCTCATCAGTAGTCCATTTTTGTTATTCCAGTAATCCACATTTTTTGTGGCAGCCATATTGATATAAACTAGCAGGATAAACACAGGTGTCATCAATCATCCTAATTAAGGTCCAGAACCTTAATTAGTATCATTGGTAACAGCTGTGTTTACTATTTGATGTCAAAACAGCTGCTGTGAAAAAGGTCTATTGTTAAATTGATGTGAAAATAATTGTATAATTGAATGCAGCATTTTTGTCATATTTATTTTTAAAAAGAACTAAAATATCAGGATTATGTCACCCAGGCCTACATAGAATATACTGACATGATTACATTTTTTATGCTGATTTATTCATGCAATAGTCAACTAGTTTGCATATCTCTGTTAAATGTGTTTGCAACAGTTCAAGAACAAACTCATATGTACAATACCTGAAACTTTACTGAACATTGTTTGGTTGTAAATATTGGGAGGACTATGGTTGTACTTGAAAAAAAAGTATATTTTTATTTCTAGCCACATTACATTTTATTGACTCTGTTTAATATTGCACTGCATGTTTGGAAGACTTATTCCAAGTTATAGTTTGGGATTTTTGGATGTGAATGAACAAATAAAGATTTTGTTGCTGTGAAAGGATCCTCAATCTAATTTATTTTCATGTAAAGGTAATCCTTTTTTCTTGAGGCATTCATGTAAGAATTTCTATGTTGTGTTCTGTTCAAACATAAATTCAAGAAATTGAAATATACATTGTGTGCTTTTTTCACACATAAAATCAGTGAGAAAGTGAGTTTTCTTTTATGGTTTACATCAATAGAAGTTTTACTGCACTGTAATTGGCTCAGAACGGTTGAGGTACCCTTGACATTGAAGGCAACTCTGAAAAACCACAAGAGGTTGCTGTTGCACAAAAACACTTTTTCACAATTTTTCTTGAGGGATGTTTTCTGGAAAACGACATACTAAAAACAGAAAAACCAACAAACAACTTAAGTAGCCACCTCAGCCACATTTGCAAAACAAGCATGTAATCCAAGCCAGAGTCCTGACAAACTAACTGCAAGTTATCATGCAAGGTGTTTATCTGATGAACAATGCAGTTATTTTAATGTCCTGTAGCATTCAAATTTCAGCTTGACAGTTGTTCATTCAGAGGCAAAAAATAATAACCAAGAGTGGTGGCTATAATTTCAGTTTCAGTTTAATACATTCTTGTGCTATAAATATATTTAACAAAGACAAATTAACAGGGTGTCTGATGAGTATACACTGCTTTCTTTTGTATGTAGCCTATTTTAAGTATTTTTCATGATAATGTGTGGAGGATGAAGGAAAAGAGGTATAATGAGGTACAAGTTCTTTAAGAGGACTTAAAGGATAAAATATGGACACTTTATTTTATATTTGAATGGTGCCAATCTTGTGTTGTGATTGGTAGTCTTTTTATCTTTTAAATTAAGTAAACACAGGGCTGTATGAAATTGTAAGATACTGTAATGTTAGTAATTACAGTGGATATGAGAAATGCACAGTGAATGTGCACATGTACATATTTCACCCCACCCCTGCACAAGTCAGTGCCCCACCTGGGCCACCCCAGTCAAAAAAGTCTGGGAATGCCCCTTAGACGGAGCTGTACCTCCTCTTCCTGAACCATATCAAATGTGAACTTCATCTCTTCCAGTTAGATTGGAAACAGTCCCTAGGCTCAGTAAAATTATAATTAAAAACACAGAAGTCAATGGTGCCGTTTTCTCTATCTTTGCCAGGCTTACCACACAGGATCAGGTTTAGTAGAATTGCTCACCATAGGCAATTATTTTTAAAGTGATGAAGCTAAATTTTTAGATGAGACTAAACCTATGACAAAAGCATTGTATCAGTATGTAGTACCTAGTGTGTATCAGATAGCCTCTGAGCCAATTAATCTGATTTATGAATTAATCAAATTACCACAGATTAACTGGGAATACTGGGGCCTCTGGAGGTAGGTCTGGACGATATGGACAAAATCAATTATCATGAAATTTTTAACTTAAGACAATTTTGTGCAGATGATTAATAGTCCTTTCACAAAATATTAACACAATGATTTTGATAAATAATAAGTAATGTATATACAATGACTAAGGGGTAAAGGCAAACAGTAGAAAAGTTAGAACAGTATGATATGTTCAGAAAATGACATCACTTTACTGTAATGCAGCCTTTAAAACCAGGAAAAGACAACACTGATACCATATCATGATATGATGATATCCAAAATCTAAGACAATATCTAGTCTCATTATACAATATCAACATAATATTGGTATGCGGGCCAGCCTTACTTAGCTATCTAACAAATAACAAAATCCCACCAAATAAGCCTATCAAATGCTACAAAACTGAAAAACAGGGTTATATTTAGACCATTCCAGCGAGCCAGCATGCCAAACAGCAGCACCCTGACCCCGTTTTACCATTTAAAGGAACTTTAATTAGTATCATTGAAAACACCTGTGGTTAAGCTACTATTTCAGGTCAAAATGGCTGCTGTGGAAAGGTCTATTGGTTTGACTTATTTCGCTGTTTTTTAATTAATTGTAACATTTACTTGATCAATGTGGGTAAAACAACACCCAGGGCTGCTGCCTGTCCATGCCAATCCAAACAGATAATAACTGTGCAGGCGCTCCTGATGTTTACCACTGATTTATAAATCATCTGTTCGCACACCTGGGTGTGTTTATGTAGTTGTACGTCAGCGGTCTGAATACGCAAGCAGCGTCACCGTGACGTATATTGGATAACGGCAAAAAAAGGAAACGTGAACTGCCGCAAGAAGCTAAGCCGAAGCCCGTCTGTTTCTGTTTGTGTTGAAATTTTTGATAAAAGACGACTTCGTATAACCAAATAGGTACTAATATGTGTGACCAGCTTTAATTTAACTACCAAAGATGGTGGTTAACCTTGAGTCAACTCGGGAACTGATTCAGCTCGTTAAACTCTGCTACGGAGAATAATGCCTCTGCCAGCTAGCTAGCGTTAGCATTCAGGATGGTCAACTGAACGCTAACCGAAAAAGCAGCGATACCAATGTGTAATGACTGAATCTTGAGAGGACTGTCTCTCAAAAACGCGGCGACAAAAGAGAGCTTCGTGTGTGCCTTTAGCTACCTCTGAACTGTGTCGATACTGTTTACATGATGAAGAACTGCGAGTACCAGCAGATCGACCCGCGGGCGCTGTCGGTGTCGCCGTCGTCCGCACAGAACCACACCGAGAAGAGAGCGCAGCGGCCGCGGAAGAAGTGGGAAGTGTTCCCAGGGAAGAACCGGTTCTTCTGCGATGGACGGATCATCCTTGCTAGACAGAGCGGTGTCCTTCCTCTGACACTGGGCCTTATTGTTGTCACGTGTGGCCTTTTCTTTGCATTCGAGTGAGTAATTTAGAAATGTCCTCTTTCTGTGTTTATTTCCAGTGAACCCTGGATGCAACGTGAAAGATCTTTCCCTACACGTATTAATGCCTCAAAGGAATTTAAATAGAAATCCTTGATCCTTGGTTTAGTGACTAGTGGTGGAAGAAATATTCAAATGCTTAAAAGTACTAGTACTACACTGTGGAAATACTCCACGCAAGCAAGTCCTTAGTCAATAATTAGTCAGTTGATTAGCTGTCAACTACTCAATTAATACCCAACTATTTTGATAACCGAAAAAAATCTAATGTTCTAATTTCAGCCTCTCAAATGTGTATATATTTCTGGCTTATTTACTTCTCTGTGACAGTAAATTGACTATCTTAAGATTGTGGCCAAAACAAGATGTTGGAGGATGTCATGGTGGGTTTTGGGAATCAGTGATTGACTATTTCCACCATTTACTGACATTTTATGGACCAAACAACCAATCGATACACTGAGAAAATGATCAACAGATAAATCGGTAATGAAAATAATTGTTAGCTGCAGCTGTGATCTAATGCATTATATTCTCTAAGATGATCATATATTTGTATCACAGCTGTCCTGTGAGAATCACATTATCTCTAAAAAGTCAACTTTTCATTGAGCTTAGAAAAACAGGGCTGTTTTTTCAGCTGTGTGTTGATGCATTTTCTAGCTAATACAAGAGGGTTTTAGAATAGTTTGTTTAGCTGAAGGAGTAGGAGAATTTTCTCAACCCATAAAGGAACACCTTGTCCTTCAGTTTATAACTAACACATTTGGTGATGCATAATTTGGAGAAGAGGGGAATGAAAAACCTTCATCTGAGCAGTAACTAAAGCTGTCAGATAAATGTAGTGATATGAAAAGTATAATATTTGACTGTGAGGTGTAGTGGAGTGGAGGTATAAAGTTGCATAAAATGGAAATACTCACACATACCTCATATTTGTACTTAAGTACATTACTTGATTAATATACTGAGGCTTTAAAGGTGTTTTTTACCCATTTTTCTCTTTCACAGTTGCCCATTCCTGGTGGAGCACCTGACCGTCTTCATACCTGTGATTGGTGGGGTGCTTTTTGTCTTCGTGGTCATCACACTGCTGAGAACCAGCTTTACAGATCCAGGCATCCTACCAAGGGCCACTCCAGATGAAGCAGCAGACATAGAGAAGCAGATAGGTAAGGCACACCCTGGAACTGCATACTTGCTGTGGGACAGATGGGGTAAAAGAGCTTTGCCATATGGGGGATCTCTGAGGGATGTATCTGTCATTGAACTGCAGGCCTAAGCAGCTTACTCTCTACTATGGTTGAAGAGCACAGAAGCAAGACATAGCTTTATTTGTGTTTATTCATTCCTCATATATATAATTTGAGTGCTTCTTGGGTAAACTGTTTTGATCAAATGTGCAAGTCTCAGGGAGTCTCTCTCCGTGTACTTCTCTATTTTAAGATACCTCAGGATCCTCAACGTATCGCCCCCCTCCACGAACCAAGGAGATCCTCATCAACCAGCAGGTGGTAAAGCTCAAATACTGCTTCACTTGTAAAACGTTCCGCCCTCCTCGGACCTCCCACTGCAGCCTGTGTGACAACTGTGTGGGTAAGGATTTGGCGGGAAGTTACCACCACATTAATTAAAGTTAACTTAATATCATTGCCATGGGGATTTTGCTTGTCTGAGGCGGGTGCCATTAGTCTGCTTCATGCTTCCTGTATTAACCCACTGATCTGTGTGTTTAATGAACAATGATGAAATGTGGCAATATCAAAAAGATAAAACTTTAACTCAATATTTTTTGCTTGGACTCAGACTTCAAATTAGTTGACTGCTTGAGAACCTTTACCTAAATTAAATCTAAATTCATCTGAAATATAAGCCTGGTTGTTTTCTTTCAAAGTGAGCAGTTTTATTTGTGCAGGATCTAGGTGGTTTGCCATAAAGTGGAAAGCTTTTAAAGGATTAGGTCATCATTTGGTAAGACAGAGTAAACAGTTCTTGGCAGGTTCAGACTGCAGAGGGTGTCTTGGGCCAGTCTGAAAGGTTAAAACAACACTCGTGTCCATATGCCCATTCACATATGCCCCATTTGTGCTTCCTGTAATCGTTCCTCTCCCCTATTGTGGCTGTTAAAAGATCCCTTCCTAAGTTGATTCCAATGTAAGAAACGGTACAAAAACACAGACTTCCTTCAGTGCAAAAATATATTCCAAAATTCACCCGCAGCCAGTATGACGCTTCAGCAATCCTGGTTAATTAAATAAAGTCTGTTTCTAACAAAATTACAGTATTTTTAGTACAAAACTCCTCTTTGTGTTTCCTCTGACTCTGTTTACTTGCAGGCTGGTGGTGGAGGGATCGTAACACAAAGAGAGGAATTTTGTGCTAAAAAGTTTGTAACTAAAAGTGAATCCAAACTCCTGAAGTCTCACATCTACATTCGCTAAACTTTGGAATTACAGTGGAAACCGCCTATAATGATCGTGGTTACAGTGATAAACAGCTTACATCGATCAAAAAGTTTGGGACAGAATCACTCCTATACAAATGCTGTTTAAATAATTTGTTTATAGTAATCAAGTGATTATTATAGGTCTTTTCATAAATGAGAAAATATGGAAAAAAGAATTATAGTAGTTAACTTGTCTGCTTCTGCTGCTGCATCAGTTTGCTGCTTGGACAGTGAAAGCATGACAGGAAAAAGAAAGTCATTTTCTTTCTGTGAAAAACAAAGTCTCCTTAAAGCTTATGACAAACTGCCAAAAATGAGCCAGTGACAGTGTGCGACAGAAAACTAATGCAGACAGGTTAAGGACCTGTAGTTGAAGCTGCCCTCATCAAGTGGATTGATAATGCCAAGTTACGTAATGGCTGGAGCACACACATACATACACATACACACATTGGCAGCCATATTGACAGGTTAAATCAGCCTCTGAGTCTCCTCTATTTTTTTTCCACATGACACGCACTTTAAAATACACGGTGAAAATGATCTGTCCACATTATATCAGCAAAATGACGCTTCCGACTTCAGTTTCAGTGTTTATCTGTAGAATATGTCACAGATATAAAAAAAAAAAAAATAGTTGCAGGGCAGTGCACTCTCTCTCTCCACTCTCTACTGTAATTTTTTTTCACAGAGTGAAGACTGGATTTTTTTCCTCCTTTACTTACATTGTGATGGCATTAGGAATGGATCTCTATATGGGCCAGTATAAACAGGAGGAATGATCATATGAACACCTGACAGACATGAGAAATTAAGAGCCTATTCTTTAACTATGATAGCAAGGTGATGAAAAAACAAAATTAGGAATGGTTGTGTTTTATAATAGTTTAATATACAACATTTTAGACTTAACACTATTATACTTTACAACTACTTTAAATGTGCCTCTAATCTCTGGTATGTTTACTGTTTTTTTCTCCTTCAGAACGGTTCGATCACCACTGCCCATGGGTTGGGAACTGTGTGGGCAAACGCAATTATCGCTTTTTCTACAGCTTCATCATCTCCCTGTCTTTTCTGACTTCTTTCATATTTGGCTGTGTCATCACACACATTACACTGCGTAAGTACTCTCACTCCCTATAAAGACACAAATACACCCAGGAAGTGAATGAACTTGCTGTCATGTTATCAAAAGCTACCTTAAAATTACTTTGTTTCTGATTTGTCCTTTCCTCTTCAGGTTCTCAAGCAGGTAAAAGCCTTGTTCAAGCCATTCAGGAGAGCCCTGCCAGATATCCTTTGTCACATCATCAACCTGTTTATGAGATGTTTTTAAATTTGCTACTGTTTGGAGCCAAGAAATAACACAAGTTGCAGTGTTGACAAGGCATTTCCCAGTGCTCCACAGCCTAAGCCCATGCTTAATAGGATCAGAGAGTTAACATCCAGCAAAGCGGTGCTTTTAGGCAGATGGCTTTCTTGTCAAAGGTTTGCTGTCTCACGTCCTTGTGAGATGATGTCAGTGGCTTGACAAATATAGACTGCATGACTACAGAGCGGCTCAATTGGTTACTCACAGACAGGTTGTGGGGTAATTTCCTCATGGTACGCATGATATGCATGACATTATGTCATCGAGTTGGAGTCAGTATGCTTGTGTCTTTCTGAATCCAGTATTCCGTACTAGTTATCTCATAGAGCAGATGATCTGATTTGATTATTTTTAGCAACTTAGTGCATCAGTTTTCATTTTAAAAATTGAAACAAATGAATCCAGGCTTCAAGTTTAACATGTTCACTGTGATGAATTGTATAATGTCAAGCAAGTTGAAACAAATGTAAAACATTGAGTTACTGCTTGTAAATAAACAAAGGGAGAAATGGTTCTAAGCATGACCCAAAATAACTTTTTGGCTCATCTGCCCTTGGCAGGTAAACTGGGAAAATTTACTAGCCACATATATTTTTTACTGGCCTTAAAATTTCATTATGCATTATATGATGAACAAACACGCAGCACAGGGATGAGAGCAGCTATACATCACGTCCCAATAACCATGCCCCCCTTTGGGTGAAAACATGCACTGTTAAAGCATCCACTGTGTGCGTCTGTGGCATCACAAGTTGAACACAGGTTGATGTTACTGAGTAGATGATGTGTGTCGATTGTGCCTGTAGATTGAAGTGAATCAAAAAAAGAGTCTTAGTGATGGTGGAACTAAAGTTTTGACTGTGGAAGAACATGGTCCTGCTATAAAGCACCTGCTTTTAGACTGGAGTTTGGTTCAGCAGTAACAAAACAGGAAAATAAAGTATCTTAATGATATAAAAGGTAAAAGATGTCCAAAATACAAAACCTGAAGATTCAGTAAGGTAGTTGTATAAGTCAGGTTCATGCACTTTGCTGGAGGCAGATTGAAAGAACCCCTATTTCTTTTTTTTTTCTCTTTTTTTTTCCATGTAACAATGCTGATCATTGATTGGGAAAGACGTAGCGTAATTTCTCACTTGACTGGCCAGTGGATTTGGGCTCTTCATACTTAAACAGCGATGTGGTTTAATAATTTTATGCATTTTAACTGACAAAGACCTCTGAATTTGTATTGACTGCCAGTCAAATTATGTGAAGTTTGTTAGCATACAAATAATTTCTAATACCTTCTATGCTACGTCTAAATAATAAATGGCATACTTACATTACTAGTTTTATCTCAGTATATGTTCCTGGTATAGATGTGATTACACATATATTGTTGTCATACTGTAGATTTAAAACATCAGCTTCAATTGCCATCTTTATTAAATAATCATTTATGTTATTATCATCCCTTGACTCACCCTTATGCACTGTGGTGGAGTTGGTGATTTGTTTCTTCTCCATCTGGTCTATTCTGGGCCTCTCAGGCTTCCATACTTACTTAGTAGCCTCCAACCTGACAACAAATGAAGATGTAAGTACTCGTGCCCCCTTTATATGATACAACTGAGATCATAAGTGTTAAAATAGACTTTATCCACTGACTGACAGCTTATTTTATTTATGCACTGTGCAGATAAAGGGCTCCTGGTCGAGTAAAAGGGCTGCAGAGGAGTCTGGGAACCCATACAGTTACAACAGTATTATAATCAACTGTTGTGCAACATTATGTGGCCCTATGCCCCCAAGGTGAGTAAAGATGTCTCCTATACAAGCTGGGACTTTGCACCCCAAACACATTTTATTTATTATAATAATTCACTCTGTGTCACTCATCAGGGTCTAGAAACATGCTCAGCATCAGTGAAAATGTCTCATTAACATTTCGTTGATAATAGCATTAGTTACTGTAGATGCACAGTCGATTTTCAGTGCCCTGTTCTGTCCTCTAGTCTGATCGACAGAAGAGGTCTCCTGCCTCTTGATGAGGCAATCCCTGCTGCTTCTGCCTCGGAGATCGAGCTACCGCCGTTCGTGGCCAAGAATGACGCTCACATGGTAGGATGAACCAGCTTGTGGTCCCTCCCTCCCAAGTCCTGACTGTGCCATAGCCCCTGTGTTGTTAGACTGCCCTGTGTGCTTTCTCCACTCTGTGTCCACTACCCTCATCCTCCAGACCTCAGCTTCAGTCCCTGACTAGAGTTGCCAACATGCAGAACTTTGAATCTGTGGTCAGAAATTCAAACATTTTATACATACTGTTTATGATGCCAGTAAGCAGAGCAGGGATTCTTCATAATGTGCAGCCTATTAGGAAGTCTGTGACTGTACTGGAAAGACATTACTAGGGCTGATCTTACGATGTTGTGAAACTGACACACAATATTATGGCAGTGTAATACTGCTACCTCAGAAAAAGAAAACCAGTTGAGTATCATGTTGTAACATGAAACATTTATTATCATAGCAATTTTTTAGGCTAGAACATATTTTCACATTCTTATGACATACAAACTGAACAAAAACCTTTCTTGTTATATCAGTGTATTTATCTTGTAAATGACAACATTCATGTTATAGCACGCTAAGTTATTGTTGTAGCATAAAATGTTTCATGTTATAACATGATAACTTGTTATGAAAGGGATAAGATGCAGTAAGCAGGTCATTATTGCATTACTGCATTGTTCTGCTTATTACACAACTACTTACTTTAAAATCAATCTTTTGGCACAAAAAAAGTTTAAAATGATTATATAGATTTTTATTGCTCCTTCAGAGTCTATGATCAGAACTGCGTCCATAGCAACGGTCTGCTCCTCAGACCTTAGATTAAAATTTATTTATTAGGATAAACCCCCTGAGATGTATCATCTCGTTTTTGAGGGGATTCCAAAATGCTATGCTTAGAATGCTATAATTGACCAATCAGAAATGAGTATTTAAAAAAAACACTCTGTAATAAAGCATAAGTTTGTATGTCGCAATAACTTGAAAATATTTCATTAAAATATCTTGTTATAACGTGAAAAGCATCTTGTTATAACAAACTTTTCATGTTCTAATGTGATATTGATCTGTTTTTCCTTATCAGGCGTGGCAGCAATATGATGCCATACAAAATAAAGCCAAATGTCCACAGTAGAAATGATTAAGCTTCCTTTTTAGAGCTGGCTTTCAACAGAAATGTGTAACAAAGAAATCATTTATCACCATGCAACATGTTGAAATGATACTGCTGTGTCATTTGTTCTTTTAGCACATTTGAGTACAAAATGTCTTGGAAACCACCTGTAATAATGTTTGGCATCATTGAGCAGTTAAAAATGCAAGAAGGTGGACAGAGAGCTGGAAGAGTTTTTATAGCCAGAAAGTTAACTATTTGTTAAAGTCACTGATGAGTTGCTGAGTCACCCTGGCAGACTGGTGCAGATATTTTCTGGTCATTTGGTGCTGTGGGGCAGGAAACACGTAAATTGTTGCACCTTTTTTAATTTGACGTGTGTTTATGTTTGCTTACACTTGTTGCTGTATCTACCTCCCTGTTACTGTACTACTGGGTTTGCTTGTATGTTGAGGTGGAGGTGTGTGCACACAAAGGACTTGATTACTGCTTTTAGTTGGACAAATAGTATTAGATCATATGTTGTATTTGATTTATCAGCACTTTATCACAAATCATTTGTCACATGCCTTGAATACATTTGTCACTCTATGGTCAACATATCACATGTCAAAAGTATATTTTGAGCTATATTGCTTTATTTTCTTAAATATACTCTTTCTATTTTTCCGTACATATTTTATTTACCAAAAAGTGTTCTTTTATGTGTTAAATAAACATTATTTTTGTATTTGGGGATTTTTGTCTCTGTTTTGAGTTTATTTGGCCTCTTCATTTTAAGGTGTTTGGTAAAAGTTGTATTTTCTGAGTTTTTTTTTTTAATTTCAGATGGTATGAGTTAGTGAACAGATGGGTTTATTTGTTATGAACATTTACCTGTGACTTCATTGCTGGATGACAGATCTGACACTCAGTGTTGTACTGTATCCATTCCACTCTGCTAGGAGGAGAACTGTCAGGATTTTGCTTTGTCCTGCACAGCCTGAAGGGCGCTGCTGCATGTAGACGGGTTGATGGTAAGCGTAGGGCTGAACGTTAAACCAGTCACAGCATCTCTTCACTTACCATTTACTGTGTATTTTATACTTTATGTTTAGGTTTGGAGTCACTGTCATCTTAACAGCTCCTTTCTTTTCATTATTTCTTTGCTTTAACCCCAACTGCAGCAGATCTTGTGATTGGTGTGCAGTGATGGTGCTGGATAGGTGCAGTGTGCATGCTTCACTACCATTCATTCTCCTGTCATTAACATTTGCTCACTCGCTCAGTATGGGATGGAGCTCGTGTTTGAAGGCTGATGGTCTTACTCTTCGTCCACTCTGTAGTGAGATGAGATGTTTATTTTTCTCACCTGTCTCAGGCATTATTGTGCATGCATTGTGATGCAAGCAAATACACGTCTGCATAAACTGTCTCACCCTTTCTACTTTTATCAGAGGCAGACGAAACCCCGGAAGAAGCAGCTTCTCCACTCACATTTGTTTCTCTACACGTGTTGCATTGTCTGCTGGGGCTGTATTGTATGTTTTGCATGTCTGTTCATTCTGTTGAAGGTATTATGGCATTTGTAGAATTAGAAGTAGATTCTATTGATGGCTGGGTTGCTGAAAATTTTAGCAAAATCACAACATGGTCTACTGCAATTTTCAAATTGCAGGAGGTGTAGTATTGATTAAAGGTGAAATATGTGTTTAAATACCATTTTCATTTAAATTGTCATGCTGCAGAGATGTCCTGGCCTACACAGATTAGAACTGTCACTTTGTCAGTACAATACTATTACAAAAAAAATATCAGATACCTTATTCTCTCTTCTTTTTAACTATAAACCTGCAGACAGTTCTGGAACAAAAAAAAATCGCTGAAAACTGTTCAGGCAGGACAATAAAGACTGAACTGGGGTCTTGAATGAGCACAAATAATTTTTTAATAGCTTCAGTATCGCAATTGCAATATCAGTCAAAATAATCGTAAATAAGGTATTTTTTCAAAATCTTTCGCTCCTAATCCAAACATTTTCAATATCTCCAAAGAGTTGTAAAGTCCAAAAGACCTCCTTAAATGAAAAGAGGGGGGAGAGTTGTAAAAAATTTCAAAATTCTCAACACGTTTTAATCATACAAAACATTCAGCTTCAATCTGTATTTGCTGATGTTAAGCCTTTCCAAAACATTCCCTACGGTCTAAAAACATGTTTTGCTATTGGGGCAGTCTAACATAACCTCAGCAATTAGTTGATTAATTGATCAGTTGTCAACTATTGAATTAATAGCCAACTATTTTGATAATTAATCGACCATTTGGAGTCACTTTTTAAGAAAAAATTCATAGATTTAAGCTTCTCAAATGTTATTTTCTGGTTTCTTTGCTCTTCTTTGACAGTAAACTGAATATCTCTTGGTTGTGGACAAAATAAGACATTTGGGGACGTCATCTCAGGCTTTGGGAGATTTCACTTTTCAAGTCAAGAAAATGATTGACAGATTAATGAAGTAATGAAAATAATTGTTAATTGCCACCCTAGTCTAACAGCACTGTAAATTACATGTATGTTTAAAAATGTTATATTCATATACATACAAGTTAAGAAAAAAAGCTTACTTATGAATCACTTTATTCTTATTGAGGATTTTTTAGAGTGATGATATAAAATATAACAACAGAGATCTGAAAACCTCAGTATGAGCTTTGACTGTGAAAAAGACTAAAACATTCAGTACAGCCCTGTTGTCTGCATCTAACTCACTTCTTTCATGCTTCTCCATTTGAATCTTTGGACAATGCTGTCATTATTGCTTTCACTGTGAAATCATTTTAACCACACTCGCAGAATTTTCTTTACATGTTGCTGTTTGGCCTTTCATAACACAAGCTGATAATGTGGACACTTTTTCTTGACTTTTCCTTTCTCCTCCTCCTCACACAGTGCACTCAGAGCACCAAGGATCTGCTGGAGAGGGTGGTCCACTCCTTCGATACTCATGTCCTGTGTCCCCCCAGCACACCAAAGACCACTCCTCTGGGCCTGGAGGTTTCCAGCATGGCGGCAGCATCTTCTTCCCCCAAAGCCTCACCCTCCACTGGCTGCTCACGACAGCACGGACACCAGTCTGTGGCTGCTACCTGCCCGCCGTTCAGCAGGAGCAGCAAGAGGGACTCGCTGCACTCCATCAACCCGGCTTTCCGTCTGGCTTCTCCCTCGCCGTCGCTAAGCCGCACCACCTTGATTCTGGGTGAAGCACCCGATATGGGCTTCAACCCACTACCCTGAGCACACCCAGAAGGAGTCATGATGCACTTGTCCTGTTGCTCTGTATCACCGGCTACAAAGAAACATTTTCATTGTGGTGGTCACGTTGTGTGTCGATGTTATTCTGATGAGTTGATCAAGCATCACCTGGAGGGTTTTTATGTTCTGTGAGTCTTTCAGGATGGAGGTAAATCTTAGTAATACTCGGAAGCACAATATAGAGATATTTTTTTAACACCTTTTTATGAAGACACCCAGAACATGCCTCCTCCACACCTTCCACTGAACCTCAAGCCATAACATCACAGCTGCAGCAGTGTTTTAGTTCTTGCTGATATTATCTTATGCAAAACAGGTCTTTAAATCTGGGAATACTTACTTCTTGGGTGCAAGAAGTACAGAAACAAGATGTTTAGATTGACTGAAGTGGCGTGCTCTGGATAGTGAGCTATTTCAGGATCATGAACATGAGAGTTAGCCTTATGTCATGTCACCTCATCATCATCATTAGTGTCATCAGGTGGATCCAGCTCGACAGTATTTAGAGGGAATGAGTAATTGGTGTTTGAGGGAGGGCAAGGTGCGGTTTTTATTTTATTTTTAATGTATGCATATCAAAGGTTTTTGTAATCAGTTCTTCATGTCTTCTACATCAGATGCTTTTAGACTAATTATCTTTTCTTTTTGTGAATGTATCACTTTAGGAGACTATTGAAAAACTGAGTGAATTTTTGCGGACATTTTTCATGTATGACTGCATACTGACTGAAAGAAATAGCTCCTCCACATACCGTACAGGGCTGCAACTAATGAATATTGGTATTATCAATTAATCTGCAGATTATTTTCTCATTTTTATTTGTTTAGCTTGTTGTTCTATAGCAGGGTTTTCAAAGTCTGAGAGTGTGGGCCTCCCTTCAGACAAAGCCTGGAAAAGGGCGTCTCCTCTTAGTTTACTTCCTTAGTTTCGTGCAATTCCTCTTGACTTTGACTATGAGATCTATGGCTGCAACTGATTACTGAACTTATTTTTATTGTTAATTAATCTGTTGATTGTTTTCTTGATTAATTGATTAGTTGTTTTGTCTTTAAAATGTCAGGAAGTCATGAAAAATGTTGATTAGTATCTCCCAAAGCCCAAGATTACATCCTCAAATGTCCACAACCTAAAGATATTCAGTTTACTGCCATAGAGGACTAAAGAAACAGAAATTATTCTCATTTAATGAGCTGGAAAAAGAGAATTTTGACCATTTTTTCTGGAAAAAAAAAAAAGAATGGGAAAAACAGGGAAAATTCCCCAAAACTACTGCATCTCCGAGCTGTCTATTTAACCAGATTATACACATTTAGACTATTTTGTGATCTCCTTTTTAAAAACATATGTAATATATTTTCACTTTCATTCCTGTCTGGAGCCCCCCTCCAGCTTTGAAAACCTCTGGTCTATATGTGTGTGTATGTCAGAAGATTGTGGAAAAAAAAAGCTCATCACAATTTCCAAGATCCCAAACTGCAGCCTTCAAATGACTTCTTTTGTCCAATCAACAAAACTCAGACTCTTAATTTACTGTCATAAATGACAAAGAAAAGCAGCAAATCCTTACATTTATGAAGCTGGACCCAGCAATTGCTTCACATTTTTTGCTTGAAAAATGAAACAAATCAATTATCAAAATAGGTGTTGCCAAAAAAAGTTGTTGCAGCTCTAATACTGAATTTTATCCACTATGTCCATTATGTTGCTTTATTTAATTTGTTGGATGTCAGAACCAAGTATTTAATTTAAAATCAGATTTGCTGCTGCTTACCAGGGCATGGATTGCAGTATCATTCACAGACGCACTGTTTCCTCTCAATGTGAGTTACATGAATGCTTTCAGTGCGAGTGAGTGTCTGTTTTTTTCGTCTGTGCGTTGCCTGTCATGATTGTGCTTGTGGTTACAGTGCAGGCTCGACGTATGGACTGTGTCAAGCAGAGTAATGTTTTAGGAATGTGTATGAGGCCTCTACACGCAGGGCGAGCTGTCACTTTCATGGCTGTGACCTTTTCCTGCTCTTACAGCATGAAACTCGACCCTCCTTGGGGTTCAGTTTCATGTGAGAGTAAACGTCGAGTGAGTTTGTGCCACTAGGGGGCAGCATGTGAATGAAGATTGCAGCCTGGTCAAAGGACAGTTCAGTGACATGAAAAGGCCTTTTGATGTTTTATTTATTTTTTGTAATTGAGCATTGAAGCTGTACATAGGTTGTGAGTTTGTGGAGAACCACTTCGCCATAGTCAGAGGGTCATTCATTTATCAGTCTGCATCGAGACCCTTAGGTTGTGTAAACTATTACAAGCAGTGCTTGTATGAACAAACTTGTTTGTATTTTGTAGGATGTAACAGTGGAACTGTAACATTTGGTCAATAAAAATGATCAGTTTTGTTGATTTGTGCTTTTTTGGCTTCCCCCCCCCCCCCCCCCCCCCAGCTTTCCACAGTTAACATGTAAAGGCTTATTAATGTCATAACAAAACCATGTGTTCACTTTATTCAATGTGCAATGACTTTAAACAGGCCCATGTCAAACTATAATATAATACACAAAATAAATCAGCTCCTGCATGGAAACAATGAAGAGATGCTTGTTGACCACATGTGTTCAGACAGGCTGAGAGCCAGTGATGAAAAGGGCCTCTGTGTGTTTCTGACTTAGTCTATTTTCTGGGACACATTTCAGACTAAAGATCAGTTAATTGGGGACAGCTTGTCCAATTGGAGACAAAAGCTGCATCCTTAATTCACCACATTCACATGGTGGCCATTTTCCTCTGACATCATGCTCAGGGCGGGAAACTCAAATGCTGTTATCAAAGGATAGTCGCACTGCTGTTTTCCAGGATGTAAATCTTTAAAAAAGCACAAAATGTGACAAACTTTTGTGACTTATTTCACCACTCCCTGATTGATCATTAAGAGAAAATACAATGGACAGTAAACATCTGGACATTGTGCTTTATTTCAAGATAACCCAGGAGCTATTGTTAGATAACAGCTAAAATTAGTATAAACCACCTCCTAACATTAGCTAACATGACTGTTTGTGTTACATGACACAATAGGAAAAGTGTTAATTCTGAAATGTAAATTCTGGGGGTCCCAAATAATGTTGTTTACTGACAGCGTGAAGTAGTGTGGGGATAGAATTTTTTATCTTCACTTTTACACAACCACCACTGCAGATGAAAATCTCAGAAATCAAGTTCATGGTCAAAGTAATATTGAAGTTTTATTCATGTTATGTTTAGTAAAATGTGCCGACTTTCCTCCTCACTCTCTGACATATCCCTTCAACATGCATAAGCTAGTAGAATACGCACCCTTACCTTGAATAAATTGCAGATTTTCTTTGCATATGAACATTGTTGGAAACATTTGGGATAATGTAGGTGCACAAGTCAAAAATATATAACATGTCTAGTGTTTTCAGACATTTTAATGCAGAAATGTAACATTATAGCTTTAATTTGTGCCTTTTTTTTGTCATATCGAGTAACACTATCAAGCTTGGAATGCTAATGTTAGCTGGGGTTGCTAAAATATAGGTTGTCAAATATGTCGTTTTAGCTTGAAATATGGCCCAAGACACCTTTGAATACCTTTGAACTGTCCATTGTCTTTTCAGTTAACCGATTTGAGAAGAGGTGAAACAATTTGTCAGATTCCCTACATTTAACGCAGCAGTGCAACACTTCCTTGGGTGTGATGTCAGAGCAAAATGGCTGCAATGTGAATCAGATGAACTGGGAAAAGGCTGATTTTGGGGGTCAGTGGTTACGGTTGGGGTCGGGCTAAAGTAAGGGGTAGGCAAGCAGTTTTCATGGTTATGCTTAGGTTAAGTCTGGGGCTGGCTGTATTCATCAGATACACACAGTTTAATCAGAATAAGATACCTAAAGAAGACGAATTTTATTAGCTAATAAACCACACTGTCTAGGGTCACAAACCAGGTGATGTGCAGTAAAAAACAAGAGTCATGATTTTCATAATAATTCTGTATCTGCTGTGTCCTCTCTCCATCTGCACAGAGATGCCCTCCTGCCTAATAACATTAAGTCTTTTGGACTGTGGTTTAGAGATTTTTCCTCCCTGTAAATAGCCATACAAAACACAATATCATTTTTCACTGTGTGGTAAATTGTTTCCTTGGTATTGCTGATGACATGCTGTGTATCCAGTGCCCAGGGTTATCCTTTTTAAGAGGCCGTTTTTGCCTATAATTATTGAAATTGAAAACTGGAGAAAAATAGCCCGAAGGCCAGTGATCACAACGGATGGACCGTGGCAGCTGAGGTTGGAGTCTGTCTGCATTCAGCTGTCACCACTGTGTGCAGAAAAGTGAGAACGTTGCTTTAAGGTCCTCCAAAATCACTTTTTTAAGGAAGGTTTTTCTTTGAAGGGGAGTCTCCAAGTGGCAGCTGGTGTCTCCTGTATGCTAATGCTATTCACCTTATATAAAGGATGCTTTGAATGCACAATTGTATGTATGGAGAATTACCGTGTTCTGGAGAAAAGGGTTGACAGAGGGAAAAAAGTAGGAAATACAAGAAAAAAAAAAAGATGTTTGAAGATGTAAACTCTTGATAAAACTATGGCTGGATTCAGACAAAGACGTCATGGTTGCAACACGCAGAACTTGCCCAATAGAGCAGCATATTTGTCGTGAAATATGATAACCTTAATGGAGTTCTTAAGATTCTGTTACCTCAGTTGACTTAATAAACACTCCTCACTAAGGCATTTAGGTATAGCAGTCTATATAACATCAAACAGATGGTCAGACTTTTTTGGCCCAGTGTCCTGCAGGAGGAAGAAAGCCAAAGCATCACTGCCTCAGCAGCTGTGTTGGATTTTGACCACAGCCCTCCATCGCCTAGATAGAACACTAAAACTGTTTGCAGAGGAAGAGAAATGTGAAGATAGGTTTAATTTAAATGTACCAGGTCATCATCAGAGTGTGGTGGGTTTATTTGTCCGCAGTGTTTGAGGCCTCCTTGACTGGCTGCAGGTGATTATTCGCTTGCTGGAGTGTGTCGTGCTCTTTAACCCCAACTGGTGTGGCACAGAGACAGAGAGGGCCACCCAGTCAGTGGGGGTGTGTGGCCTGGTTTACTGCTGGATTTCAGAATCAGAGGATGTATTTTAATCAAAAAGGTGACTTTAAAGAGGGATTTGGATCAGACGGACCCTTTAAAGGGAAAATCCAGTACTTTATATGTATTGATGGTAAATGTAGTCAACTGAAGCAATAAATTCCTCATTCTATGCTATAATGACCAAGAATATCCAGCCTATATCCAGAGTCAGAGACTAGAAATCCAGGATGAAATGGCCAATAACAACAGATTTTGCAGCAGAACTCACCTTTCTTGGTCAATACAGTACACACTGAGGAATATATTGCTTGGACCGACCCTTACTAAGTCCCACTTCTTTTTGATTTGTGCTCCTATAAGAGTTGAGCTAGCTTGGTACCCAGTGGAACTTTGGTCACCTTTCTCCTTTCCTGTTTCCTGCACTGTAAGATGGGCTGTCTGCTCATCAATGTTGAAAAGAAAAACAGCTTTTGAAGATAGTTAAAAGATGTAAATGTATATCTCCACTTGCTTCTTTTTTAATGGCTAACATACTACTGACTGCAACTTTGGCTGGAAAAATGTAAACACACATTCATTTAATCAGATTTCACAGAAAATCCGACCCGGAGCAGCAAGAATAACTGTACAGAAATAGCTGATCTTCTCATGGATGGTCTTGTTTGTTTTTTTTTGTTTGTTTGTTTTTTGTTTAAAAAAAAAAATACAAGTCATAAACAGGCCTCAGTATTAAATTGAGACTGTTTCATAACCAATTAAAGACTCTCTGTAGTATCTTTAGGTTAGCTGATGTTAGCCAGATGCTAGCTAAATGCCAGGCTAATGACTGAGGTGGATTAGCTATTTAGCTGGTGCACCTCGAATTGCCTTGTGTATGAATGGTGCTATACAAATAACACTGCTGCACATATTTAGTGATTCACATATGGACATAAGCCCTCTAATGTGACATTGTTACTTGGTTGATTCATTCTCTTTTCTTGAATCATACAAGCAACGTACAGTTAGAGAACTGCCAGGAAATCCACCTCTTTCACTTAAAACTAATATATTCCAGCTCTCCAAAGAAATAACCCACTACCAATTTACCTCCAGCGGTTGTCTACCCTGTGATTCATAGTGCTCGTTCCTCTTCAGTGAGCCACGTTTGGCCCCTGCTGTCATGTGTGCAGTCGTGTGTCACACTCTCACAAGTCTTCTCATCATCGCATGCTGCTCTTAGCAGAGCAGAAGTGAAGCACCTCTGTGAACAAAACAGGTGACTCACAGTCAGGACTGCTGTCAACATCATCGCTGCTGTGATTTTCGAGAGCTAA
This sequence comes from Lutjanus campechanus, assembly GCA_027495735.1. NCBI lineage: Eukaryota > Metazoa > Chordata > Actinopteri > Lutjaniformes > Lutjanidae > Lutjanus > Lutjanus campechanus. Next base: position 27,343 of record JAJHUR010072342.1, on the reverse strand, counting down.
AAGTGCGTCTCTGTGCTGGTCAGTGAGGCTGGATATAATTAACCCTGTACTGAGCAGAGCCAACCAGCTGCCAGCAGGCACAGTTTGTTGCCACTGTCAGTGGAATATGAAACAACTGAATCCTGTGAGTATAACTCACACATGGTGGTTAAAACTTCTCAATCTTGAATGTTGAATAGTAAAACAACCAAACAGCCTGCTCTTCTTGCATACTTGTGTTTTTTTTGTTTTTTTTTTAACTGGATGCATGCTGCAGAATTTCCACAACAAAACTAGGAGGCATTTGTCTTCATAGCAAGGGTCAAAGAAGATCCAAATCATGCATCCTAACTGAAACTACAGGTGGGCTGCACCAACAAGGATTCATTTTTAAACCTGATTTATCATGATCCTAGTGAAGACTTTATTATCTTAAAATTTATTGATAATAATTAAAAATTTCCTTAAGAAATTCCTCGAGACATAATCCCCAAATTGGAGGATTTAGGAACCCCTGAACTGGGCAAGTGTTCACTAACTTTATTAGCTAAGTAGAAAACAGTGCAATCTTCTGTTAACTTTTTAGCTAGCTGGTGGAAAAAAAATTAATGGTGTGTTAACTTTTTGGCTAGCTAACAAACAATGTAACACTTTGTTAACTTTTTGGCAACTTAGCAAACAGTATAATGGTTTGTTAACTTTTTGGCTAGCTAGCAAACAATGTGATGTTTTTTAAGCAAAACAGAGCAGCCAAAAGTTAATGGCATGTCTAATTAAACTCAGTTAATTTCAGTTTACATCTATAAACTTGGATTTACTTATTTTAAATCTGGATTTACTCATTTTAAAAATAGTTTTAGAATATAATGCATTGCTGTAGATTACACTACCCAACTGTGGACTATATAAAGTAGTTAAAATTAGCTCAGCATTAAACATCTATTGAAGTAAAATTCAACATACATTTTAATGTAGCTGTAATATTGAAAGATGAGTGAAAAGGATTTAGTAGCATCTAACTGTTAACTTTCCACCGTCATGGAAGAGGACCCGTGGCCTCTGTAGATATGAACATTTCATTCTAACACCAGGATTCTTATTTTCATTTGAATATACACTAATGAAAATAAACTTACACATATTACATCCCATTTCTTCCATATTCAGCAAATTCCTGTAAATTTTAGACACTCAAAAAACATCATATAGTATATCACGAGTACTTTTGATTCTTTAATCTGAATGCTTCCTCCACCACTGCAGAATATCCACGGTAATGTGAAGCACCTGTGTGTGCGGAGTTTGGTCAGTACGAAACCATGTTTGTGTGCTGCTTTTCCTGGGATGTTTCTGGGTGTAGCACATTTGATAATCTGTGTGTTTGGGTGGTGGCATCTGGCAGTATATGTATGAACACCTACTTATAAAGCCCTGAAAGCCGTTCAGTACATAAAGCTCATGATAGATTAGTTCAGTGTTATTTATTGGTTTGTTTGTGCATTAGGTTTGTTGACCGATCCACTTTGTTGAAAGATTAGAGAAGAGTCAGTGCAGTGTTACAGATCTGACTCTGCACATGTTATTTTTGAATGTGATGGTCATATTATTTCAGTTTTGGATTTTTTGTAGCTGTATCTCAGCAACTATCACTGTTGTTATACATAAACGTCTTTATCTTGATATTCATATGATATCTAGATCATGACCTCCTCTCCTCGTATCTCCCATGTAATCATAAAAACAATTTCCACTAAGATACAATATCTGCCAAACAGCAACATTTGGCATTTGAGTGTTTTTTCAGTGCACAGATTAGATAAGTGAATAAGTAAAAAGACGTGACATATGCCCAATTCTTGCAGTGGAAAAACGTCGGCTGTGCGTGGTGAAGTGGAAAGAGCTCCCCATGGAAACCTGAATATGTGCCACGGAGCTGGATTAGTGTACCAGGGTACCACAGGGTCAGACCTTATCACTGCAGCAGCCATTATCATGCCGACCGTTTGATATGGCCTCAATCAATCTGCTGAACAATGCTGTGGTTGCTGACAGGTCATTTTCATAATATTAAGGCTCAGCTGCCGACAGATAAACTGTTTGTTTTTTTAAGCAACAGTGTTTTGAGACCAGACAGATTTTGAAAATGAATATTTCCACACTCTGCGCAACATCAAATAAAGATTAGTTGAATTATGCACCAGACAGAATTGCATGGGCGTGCACAGTTCTCATGTCAACATTAATCATCGAGCATCTGTCTCTCACTCTCAGACAGTTTCTGATAGAAATCAAATTAAGCACAGTGTTGTCATTTTTAATACTAATTATAGTGTGCTCTGTAGTAGAAGTATTAGTATTGGAAAGTGATAATAAATACAGCTTTAGATTTTCCTGTAGTAGTTAACCTGGGGTGATGTGACACTCTTTTTCAACATCTTTTTCATTTTTTGCTTTTAGGAGATATGTCTTATAAGAACCAACAGAAATTTTGGTATGTTTGTTTATTTTAAAAGGATTTTTCTGAATGGAGCATATGACGAATGTAAAATGAGCTTCATTCATGCTTTCCCATCATCAGGACCGACCTAAATTGATGGAAGAATGCCACATAGAAAAGATGATTCCTTGATGCATCCATCAGCGCAGATCACACTCGACAGATGTAACCAGACAAAGACGAAGTCAAAGACATAGGAAGATGAAACAGAGAGAGAAGGAGACTTGCCAGTTAGCTTTGCAAAGAAACAGCTGGTGGAAATGTTCTTCAGAGTGCATTTTTGCAGCCTCTGTAAAACACACTCGAAACCCGACATAAAACAAAATAAAACTCACCAAAACCGCCTTTGTTATTCTTTCCACTGTCCCAACAATCACCGGCTCTGTTTTTGGTCAAAATGAACCCTTAATTCACCAAGTTAGATGTGAAAATATGGTGACATATATGCATCAGGAACAAGTAGGGGTTTTCTGGCACAACTTCACCCACTAACAAGGTGCACGGAGAGAAGAAAAATGTCCAGAAAGAGGTAAAACTCCAGCAACACTTGTAGTACTAGGAACAGCTTTATTGGTTGACCAACGCGTTTCGGCTCAGGCCTTCATCAGGGTCACAAGTGTTGCTGGAGTTTTACCTCTTTCTGGACATATATGCATCAGCCAGCAGCTGCCAAACAGTCTGCAATGGTTGCAATGTCATCCGTGGGGACAGCCATGCTGGTCAAAGTACGTCCACTAAAAGTGCTTGTTCTTGCCGCTGACAGGCTTAGATTGTCCTTTTAGTGTCTGTCACTGTTATAGAAAGGGTCTCTAAACAGACTGACCTTTTTAAGAGTAAGATCATTTTTGTTTAACCATGATAAAGCCATTATATCACCGTCCTTAAAGCCACCAGACTTGTTGACAAATACAGTAATTTTATCTCGCAGTTCATCGTAAAACATATTTTATTAAAACTCGACAGAAACAAAACTAAAAACTAAACAACTTAAGTACTTTTACTTAAGTAAAGGCTCTGCATTAGTCTCTTTCCACTGGCTTTGATATTATCAGGTATAAGATGAGTATATGGGTCTTCAGGCAGCCATACATAAGAATGTGGTTATGTACAGATGATGGTTGTGCAATAACCATTAAAGTCCAGTGAACTTGGTCACGGCCCAGGTTTATGTAGCAACCACAATAAAGTGAGAGGGGAAAAGAGGTGGGACAAGATGACAGATAGATAATGTGTGTGCTGAGTCACTGAGGGGGCATGACCAGACATATTCCCTACATGACTGACTGACTTACAGTATAGCAAAGGCCACAGTACAGCTTTAAATGCTCTGTATGTCTTATCATGTTTACTTAAAGGTTATGTAAAGTGGAGAGACGACACACAGAGAGACGTATAGTAAAACACAGACCACAAGCTTTTTAATTGTACAGTAAAACTCTCAAGACTGTCGGGTGAATGTCGAGTGGTTTGTTGAGCTCCGGTTGCTGCCAATAACTCTACAGTATGTAACTCAGAGCAGTTTTTGGCCATGTGTGCAACATGCCTGCCTCCTGCCTGCTTTCAGTTACAGCATGACATAAATCTCCAACCCTTCACCAGAAAAACTTGCATGAATCCTTCAAACTGTGGCAAACAAACCAGGTTTGTTTTTGCTCGAAAGCTTGTTTTCTTATCAATATTCACAAACACCTGTCATGAGTCCAAAAAAGCCTGGAGAACACTGGTTATTTATCTAATAAGCAAACTTTGTTCTTTTGATATCATAAAGGCTTTTGTCGCTCTTGGAACATGCAGCTGGCTCTCTCTGACCCGAGGCATGATGGGATACACTTTTGCCCGATCCCGTAATCCTTCCAGGAGGAGGATTTAAGAAATCTGGACAGTGATCTGAGAAGTGTGTTGCTGACATATTTTTTTTATTAAGGGCTCATTTGGACAGAGGTTTTAACCCGCCTGAGAGGTTGGATAAAACTGGCTCAGACAGCGAGTGGTATCAGTTACACAAGTCAAGCTGCCCTGGTATGATCATGACCTTAACAGACAGCGTCTCTGAGGGACGTGCTCCATATCTCCGCTGAGCTTAACCCCAAAGGTTTCCGATGAATTTAAACAATTGCTCTCTGACACTCCTAATCGCCCCTTGGGCTGAGTTTTTCCTCTCAGCTACTGAATGGGGCCGAGCAGAAAGGATTTCTGGGAATGAAACCAGAGCTTGCTGCTAAATAGGGGTTCCCTCTCACTTCTGGTAAATGCTCCAGAGAGCAGAACGAGCCAGTTCTCTTCTCTGGTAGCTTTTAATAATACGCAATGTCCACACGAGCAGGCACATGTGTTGAGAAAATTACAGAACATGTTTATTTTATAAGCTTTTATGGTTGCATTTGTTGACTCAGCGGTATCTGCACATTGTCGGCAGCTGTCAGCCTGCTTCTACGTCCCTGTAGCGTCGTTGGGAGTGTTTGATCGGTGCACAATAATATCCACAGAGAACCATTCATCCACCACCACCAAAGCCGAGAAGTGAAGCAAACTAGGGTTTATTTTCTTTTTGTGCAGCTTTTGACAAGGTGATTTGCAGCGGGCACCCTAAAATGTCCTTTCGGGTGGTGGGTGTGGGGCCTTTGCATAACATGATTTAAGCTCCAGTTAAGGAATCTGTCCAAGTTAGGACGTCCCAGACATACAGAAGGAGGCGACGGTGTTTTATTACCAGGACCATACATTCCTCTTCTACATGGGTTTCGCTATAAGCAGGACATGTGAGATGTCAATGTGCTTAGCTGAGAGTCTGAGGAAAAGCAGAAAATATGTGCACGACTCCCTCAGTTCTGTAGCACATAAGCTGGGAATTTATTGAGAAAATAGAGATTTAAACACACCTTCTCAAAGAATTTCTTATCTTTCCTTGTTGTATAGATCCATGTGTCTGTTTGACTTACATTATTTCTCTTTCTGTAATGTGTTTGACATTCCACACAATTTCAGCACGAGCACAAGTTTCCCCCCCCCCTTTCCTCCTGTTCAGGGAGTAAAGTGAGCCGAGCCTTACATAATACAGCCTAACACTATATTTGACCGTTGAGCTTCAGAGCACTTCAACTATGCAATAACCTCGTTTATCTAAAGATACTGCACAGCTATGGCTTACCTATGGAGCTGCAGAGCCTTATCAGCTGAAAATAAGAATCACTGTGGTTTTGCTACTTCAGAGTGAGCTGTTTGTATTAGATGTGTGCATACTTAGTCGACTAAACGATTAAATGCTGCTTGTGCACAGTACTTCACATTGCAGCTGCATTTAAAGTGTGATTTGGTTATTGAAGAATGTGATTAATGGCTCCTGACTAACTCAGTATTTTTTTTCATACACTGTTTAACCTTACGCTTGGACCACATAGCCTGCTTGTACCTGTGTGTGATGGCAATCTCGCTGAACTGCTGCGGCTCGTGCGCCTGTGGTGGCCACACAGGCAGCGTTTCCGTTGCGGGGCTGCTGCTGCCAGCTCTATATTTATACACTGAGTTTACAGAAGAGTTCTGAAGAGAAGAAAAGAACTGTTATCAGAAAGTAGTGTGATTTTATCTCCCTTCAGAGGGAGAAGAAAAAAGAGAAAGAGAGGGAAAGAGAAAAGAGAATTCACTCGAAAGATACTGCACTGCATCTGATTTTCTTCATGTCATATAGGCTATTCTACAGATCACACTACAGTTAAAGGCGAAATGTGACATATGCCGGCTATTATAGATCAACATAATGTGCTCGATTTTGACTGTTTACTGAGCGTTTTCTTACTTTTATACTAGTTGACTAGTTTAAATGATAATTTATGTTTCTAGCGATCTGCTCTCCAACACGCTTGGTAGGGGAAAGTAAGACGAGGCCTTTGCTATCTGAAAATTCACCACCACTTTAAGTTGGTGTTAACAAACTCTTAATAATAATCTTTAGGAAAAACTCTATAATCACTAATTGTACATCTGTAATCAGATTTTGGTAACAACAAGGCAACACAGCTGACAACAGATCAACTCCAGTGTGCGTGTTGCTTCAATACAATTGAGTATTTTTCCATTTAACTGTCCAGGTGTGGAGTACTGATGTATGATGCCACTTGAATCTACAGTGTGTTTTGGTGTGTTTATTTTTTCCAGCAGCACACTGGTCCTCTCTGCCAAGCACTACTGTAATCAATCAAGCAGGCAGCGCAGGGAGTCTGACGTCAAAGGCACGGCTGCTTGCGTAGCCTCGTTCCACTGTCCCACAGATTTGTCATCTGGAGCAATCCGGAAAAGTAAATTTACCTCTCTTATCACGTTCTCTCTCTATCACAGGAGGTAGGCTCCGGTGCCCAGCCTGACTGGTCAACTCAACCTGGTTGTACAGACCTTTTATCTGCTGCCACAACGCACACTGAGGCTGAAGCTCTGATACAAACAAACTTTTTTATTCATTCACAAAATCAGAAGTCAATTTTTAAAATTAAACATGCAGCGTAATGTCAGACATGCAATATAATAGCAGCAGCTGCATCACTATTTTAGCTATGGTACAGTCTAATAATAGCAAACACTTGGTCGTCTAGTATAACATGTCAGAATGTGCTGCTCAGTGGCAGAGGAGATGAAGTCTTTTCGGGGGGAAATAATTCACTAAGATTGTAGGAGCCCTGACAGACTGGTAAGAAAAGAACTTCACAACTCATCCTGCGCGGCAGAGGGAGTTGTTATCTGTCTTCACACAATTGATCATTGTGACACTTCACTGCTTGTTGTTTGGCGACATCGATTCCCAGGCGCGCTTTTACAACTCTCCGTGACGTCCAATCGTGTCCCTGCACTTGTGAGAAGCCCTGCATTGTTCCTCTTCCTGTCACTGCCCATCCGGCAAAGACAGATAGAGATATTTGACACCAACGAAAAACAACTGTCTGATATCTTTTATGGGCACAAATACACACTGTCTGTTTTATTTACTTGAGTTGATAAAAGTTAAAATTTGGAGTATTTATTTTCTGAACACTTCTGAACTTATAAACATGAGTTTTTTTTAACTTGAAATCTTTTTACTTGTTGAAAGAAAGTACTGTACAGAGTTCAATAAACTCATTAAATTAAGTTTCTAAAAAACATGATTTGCATATTAGCAGACTTGCCAGCATGCATTGTTTGAGTTAAAACTCCTTTTATATAGTTTGAAGAAAACATATGTATATGACGAAAACTTGCTGTATAACAAATTTTAAGTTAAGTTGCTTGTTTTGATATGTCATAATTATTTTTTCACCTCACATATCATATTGTAACATCATCAAATGGTAACATTACCTAGGACATGGCTGAACACTAATGTTAGCTACAGATACGGGTTATCAAATATGTAGTGTTAGCTTGAAATAAGACCCAGTGTCCCTCTAGATTTTCAGTATTTATTGTCTTTTTAGTTGCTGATCAATCAGAGGCATTGAATGATAGCAATTTGTCAGATGGAATACAGCAGTACAACATTTCCACTGAATCAATATAAAGTTTGTTTGACTTCAAAAGTTTATTTGTTTTGAGTCATTACAAATTATCTCAACTTATCTTTTCAAATTCAGTCAACTCAACATTTTAATGGAGCCTGGACGCTACCTTTTTAAAGATAAAACTTTTTTTTTTAAGTGCAGAAACTTTAATTGAAGATCTTTAATATGATGCACTCAGGACTCCTAGATTGTTTCATAGTTTTTGATCACAGTAAGGACTGGAACACACACACCTGTCAAACGCATCATTTGTTTAAGGTGTGTTTAAATACTGGCTATCTCACCGCGCCTACTAGACTCACAGTCTCAGTTGTCATGGCGGCAGCAGGATGTCAACCGAGGGATAAACAGAGGATCTAGTGTCACTAGCATGAATTAACAAAAGGTGAAATAGGGAATTACACACAAAGCAGTGAACGCATTTCAGGGTTTTTTCTGTGTTAACTGTTTTGTTCCACTGCATGAAATGTCTTGACTTAACATCCGACGGTCTCCCTGTGACATGTGGCTGTGAGGGAACCTGAGAATGTCAAGTGGCCTGACATTTATCTGCCGCGATTGTTCTCTCTTTCCCCAAGTGTTTCACATTCAGGTAAAGGCTGGCTCTGCTCCCAGGATGCACAGCTGCCACATGGCGGGGTTATTTATAGTTGGATGACGCAGATGTCTCACATCGGCACCTGGCAGGACCCTCAGCTGGAGACGCCTCTGCCCAGCTGCCCGACAACCAGGGATGTTGTTGCCAGGGGAACAGGATTATGTTGACATCACAGGATTTGAAGAGATCTTCCGTGGAGACCGAATCCACAGTCCACCCACGACCCTGTCAGCGTCCAGCTGTGTGTTGTGAACAACACTGAAGGAGTGTGTGAACTGTTTGAGGAAGACACGAATGTGTGTGCCTGAGTGCGTAAGAGCATGTGTTTCCGTCTCTGTGTGTTTTATTGCTGTATCACTAAAAACCAACACAGGTCAATCATGAAATGAACTTTACTCTCTTGTAAAGGTTTTACAGGTGCACTAACACGATATAAACAGAATGAGCAGTGAGAGATTTCAGAAATTATGACATATTTGGGCCATTTTAAAAGAGGAAATGACGGATGTTTTCACCTGTATTGTTCACGGGCAAATTACACACTGGCCGCTGAAAGAGTAATGTCTGCTATTGTGAGTAATGTCTGCCATTGTGTGAGGTCCTTCACTAAGGGATATTTAGTGTGTTTAAACACATAATAGATTGCATGCAGGACGGGATGAGATATAAAGACAGTGACGGTTGACCACAGTCCACTCTTGTATGAACGGATGTAGAGAAGACTCATGGATTTGGGAAATTCACAGGGTTCAAATAAACTGAAGGACATTAAATGCATCTAACAAGAGCAATCTAACATGAGGACCTTGTTTAACTCAAACCTCCTCTCATGATAATTGACCCTTCCTAAGTGTCATTTCTGCTCTGTGCTTCAGTAACAGTTGAGCAAGCTCGGTACCTCAGCCAACTTTCACCTTCCTGTTTCCTGTACTAGGATATGCTACATGCCAAGCTTGTCTATGTTACAAAGAAAATTTTGGTCAAAATATGGTCAAAAGAGGTTGGGGACCTGTAAAAACATACATATAAGTTAATGTTAGCAAAAGATTAGCTAACTAGCCAATTAAAAATTGGTATAGATAGCTTGCTAGATTTTTCTAACATGGGCTATCAGCTTAAACAGCATCACTGACGTAGATGAGCTAGTTAGTGTTTTGCTAGCATTAGCTATTAGATGCAACTATTTAGCTAACAATTGATGTAGATTAGCTACCTAGTTAGCTACTGTGTTGCTGCAGAGCAAAAAGAGGCTTTGGGACTTAGGAAGGGTCAGTTATCTTTTATGCTTCTGATTGACCATATACTACTGCAGGAATTAGTCCAAAAACCCAGAAATCAGTTAGCATATTAGCATCTTTTCTAGTTCCCTTGTCTCAAACTTGTCTCTTTTCTTAATGGCTTTTTCGTTGTTCACCTGAAACAAAGTCTGTAGCTAACACAGTCTGAAGAGATTTGTCTTAAAAAAAAGGCACTTGTTAACAAGTGGCAAACTAAGATTAAAGAGGTTGTTGAGGACATTAAACTCATCATGCCTAAGTTAGCTTTTTACTTCTGGCAATTGCATTAGCTTCAAAAGTCATAAAAGTAGTGTTAATTTGTGAAGATGATCTTGCTGAACAAAATGTGTCAGTATCATAAATTTCAAAATCATAAAAGTTTGCCACAGAGCTTATGTTCCTAACTAACTAATCCAAAATCCACTGGAAAAATCCCATTGACATTTTGCGGAGGGAACCAGAGCAATGTTAACTTCCTTTTACATACACTTGCAAATGTTCTTTTCAGACCACAGGAATATCTCTATGTTTGCACCAACTTAAATAATAAAATAAAAACACTGTGCACCACAGATAAGGAAGCAGAGTGGAAAGAAGTGGCAGTGAAGTTTCTGAAAACGTAAATGGAAAGCTTAAAGGACATCACAGGTTATCGGAGCCTTTGCATAAGTGCCTGCACTATCATGAGCAAATTAAATGGATGATTGTTTGTGTGGTTGTAGCCTCTGATTTTCCATTAGCTGAATAAACAACCAACTCTAAGGTAAAGCCTTCCACTTTAAACAGGCCAAACTAAAAATGATAAGCACCTATAAAAATGTGTGATTAGCAATCAGTGGGTTTAATTGCCTGCTATCATAGTTTAAATAGTCAGCTTCTGACAAGAAGCTTGTGGATGTCAGTGAAAAAAAATCATGTCAATTTGTATTATCTTGTATATTTTTTGTTTGGCTTAATACACATGTTTTTCAAACATCGTGATGTTGGGGTGGATGACTAATGCTACTACATACTCTGTCAAAACTGAAGACCAGAGAGTGACTTTATACGTTTTACAATATAAGAAAAGATAGGTCTAATTTTTGAGAAAATGAGGACTGCATTCCAGCTAATTATGCTAACATTAGCTAGAGAGATAGCCTTAGCTTAAGATTATTTACCCACTTTTTTCCTGTTTCCTGTAAATGAAAAATCTATTTTGATGCGCCAACATCTTTATAATTGTTTTAGGCCTACATGACATAGATGAGGCAGTAGATCATATGGCAGAAAGTTAACACTAAGCGCACTAATGCTAAAAGCTAAGTAGCCTGGTTTAGCAGAGGAGCAATAACTGCTGCCTCTTTCGTGTTTTTAAGCTATCTCAAGTTACATATTTAAATGTTTTTGCTGAAAGATTAATTTAATTCATTCAAGTAGGTCATTAGTTTGAATAGACAACGCTGAAGAAGAAATAAGAACACATTTTATTTGCTGTGTTTCCCCAGTACTAGTTTCCCTTCATGTTACGTCAGTATCTAAATGTGTTTTTTATGTTACATCTGTGACAGTGGTCAAGCTAATTAACCTAATAAGGCATGATGTTAATATTTTACCATTTCTATGTGCTAACCAGTTTGGCTAACAGTCCTCACTGTCCCATGGTAGTGGAGGATGGTGTGGAGTGAGAGTGGACTGTGATGCAGTGATGTATGGCTGTCTGGCTATGCATTTGTTGTTTAATTTCATTACACATTATTGATTTAAATGAATAGCACTTTTGACCATCTGTCACAGTGTGACCTCCCCACCACACCCCCACCTATGCCTTTTGTTTTAGTGTGCCATCCCAGGATTTTCAGTGGTCCCATCTGGCCACCCTATGAAAAAACTCTAATGGTGCTGCTGTTTGTAAGGTGTGAGGATAGGGACGGATGGTATGTTATATGCTATAAAGGATAAAAAGAAAATAAAGGAGGAGAGAAAGCAAATTGGAAAATGGGAGAGTAAATAAGGAAGAGAAAGCAGAGAAAACATACAATCAGGTTTCTATAAATGATTCAAATGAAACAGAAACTCAAATCAATTTCTGTTGAACTGGTCATAACTGGTACATGTGCAACTGGTGGTGAGGAGTAGTGAGTGGACAAATCTTTGTTTTAAGAGCTCACAAGCCAATATGGTTGGGAAACACTGGAGACTTGTGACTGGAAAGTCAATTTTCTCAATTATTAGTGTGGACAAAGTAACTTTTTGGAGTGCTCATGATGGTCTTCTCCTGGTTTCTATAGGCTATGTCTGTGTGTTCGGGAAGTTTATGATCATGCAGCAGGGCGTCGCTGAGGAAAAAAAAAAACATCCTGCATGTTCTGCAGACTTTCCCTGGACAAATAAAGAAATGGACCACAGGAGGAAGAGTGCAGCTTGTGTTTGCTCAGCTGTAACATGATCTCTGCAATCCATCATTATTAATTATCTGTTTTAATCTGACACTAATAAGAAAATACCACATTAATAAAGGCTCCTTCCTCGTAACGCCGCAGATGAGAAGATCACAAGATCATTAGATCATGAGTTTTGTAGAGGGAAAACCCTGTCAGCATGCAGCAGCAGGGGCTCCATGAGTAAAGCAGAGGGGAGGAGCCTGTCAGCTGCGTCACATGAAGGGTGTTCCCTGCACACAGACAAGGCGTCCATAATCAATGACCAAACAGAGCAGCCAATCAGAGCCCGCATGCTAATAAGGAGGCTTTAAACCCTCTTATGAATCGGTGCTTTTGCAGACTGACCGGATTTTAGCGGCGCACACCGGAGGGAACGGCTGATTCCTCTTTCACCTCCAAACACACACACTCACACACACCTCTAACTAAACTTTTCTCACTCTTCACCTCCACATTAACACCCGGACCTGCTCACAGCTGATAGCCACAGGAATATCTTAACTTGAGCTGAAGAGAGAAGACACAGAGCTCAGCTGAGAAGACGCTCTGGTTCATACTCTGCACATTTCTTATTTCGGGAGGGGGGGACTGAGAGGTGACATCGTCATGTCTTGCGGTGACTCGTCGGATCAGAGTCGGAGGTTCTGCGTGTTGTCTTGGGATCAGGTGCAGCGATTGGACTCGATCCTGGGAGAGGCTGTCCCCATCCACGGTCGAGGAAACTTCCCCACTCTGTCCGTGCAGCCACGGCAACTCGTCCAGGTAGTAACCCACACATTATATAGACATGCTCACTTGAATAAAAGCAGGGAGAACACTTTTGATACAGTTAGATGCTTGTGGCCTGCACGAAACTGAATATTACACAGCAGGTGGTTAAACTTTTTGATTAAATAGTCCCAGTGTAATTAAACATTAATATGAAACCGTACTTTGTGTGTGACTGAACTGGAAAGCTCTGTAGGACCCCTGGTGGACTTCAAATCCTAATTTTAGAGTCACTGACCAACCCAGGATGTAACTTGTGTTGTCTTTTTTTTTTTTTCATCTTTCTTCTTTTCTTTCATCATAATTTTGTTCGATCTGTTTACTTTTTGGAGGGCATGAATACATTTTGACTCCTTCTTCTAATTTCTCCCCAGGACTACTCTTACAATTTTTATTATTATTATTATTTTTTATTGCAGTTGAATGTTTAATCAAAATGAAAAGGTATTCTTCATTCTGATTTGTCTCAGTGATGGTCATTTTCACATTCAAACTAGATCTGCAACAATTAATCAATTATGAATTGATTATTAAATTGGTTGCCAACTATTTTAATAATGGATGCGTCGGTTTGAGTATTTTTTTTAAAAAGAAAAACTAAAAATTCTCAGAATCCAGCTTCTTAAATGTGAATATTTTCTGTTTTCTTTCCCCCTTTATGATATCAGCTGTGGGTTTTGGACAAAACATTTGAGGATGTCATATTGGGCTTTGATCAACATTCTTCATCATTTTCTGAGATTTTATAGGCCAAGCAACTAATCACTTAATTGAGAAACACATTAACAGACAATGAAGATAATCATTAGTTGCAGCCCTAGTGGAATTAAACTTTACAACAAAGCTGCACTTTATTTGTCTGGAACTCCCTTGGAACGCTCTCTAGGCAGAAATCAAAATTAACACCGTCCACCAGCCAAGTCCTGGTAAAATATGCAAGTGCCTGGTAAACTTGATTCACTCACAAAAACCACTTGCAATCTATTGAGTTGCAGGTTAGGGTTAGTTAAGGGGTTAGTTAATTTGAACATTCACTAGCCATCTGGCCAATTCCAATTTTAGAGCCACTGACTACCTCAGGATATAATCAATGGGTTTTTGGGTCCTTTCTTAAATAATTGTTTCTTAATTACGTGCATATCATTGCTTGGTCTGTTTCCTTGTTTTCTGGCAAAGCAAACATTTTGACTCATCCTTCTAATTTCTTCCCATAACTGAGATAATTCTCTGAAAAATCTCTACAGCCAAGCTATGACCCTTCTTATGACTCTTTCTGCTTGATGAAAATAAAATTTTTATTAATTATGTAAACTCCTTTTTTTTTTTTTTTCAAATCTATTAAGCAGTTAGTTGGTTTCTTCTCAATTAGTCAATTGGTTGTTTGGTCTCAAAAAATGGTGGAAACTGGTGAAAAATATTGATCACTGTTTCTCAGTGCAAAAGGTGACATACTAAAATGTCTTGTTTTATCCACAACCCAAATATAATCAGTTTACTGTCACAGAGGAGTACAGACACCAGAAAATATTCACAATTGAGAAGCTGAAATCAGAGAATTTTGACATTTTTTCTCAGAAAATGAGTCAAAAATGATTGATTGGTTATCAAATAAGATTACTGGAGATTAATATAATAGTTGATAACTAATCAATTAAATGACTGATCATTGCATCTTTTAGTAATTGAACTGCATTTGAATGCTTAATCAGAATGAAAAGGTATTCTTCATTCTGATTTATCTGACTGTCTGATGCAAACAACACATTGGGGAACATACCGACTGGTTTGACTTAAAATGTATGAAACAGACACATGATGCCAAAGTCCCTCCACATTTCCAGCCTTTTATTTACTGTGGCTGGATCATGTTCCACTTCTCCTGTTCAATGCAATGATAAAAACTGAAAGTGACACATATAGGCGATTCCTATAGTCAAAGTCAAGTCAGATAATCTGTTCTATCATCCTTTTTTATTTTCAATTTCATCTGACATATTCAAGATGAGCCCAACACGCCTGTGAATCCCAGAGCTCCGTGCTTGTGGTTGTGGAAAGATGAATGCTCCATTGAGCGTGCAGGAGGCTTAAATACAGGTTTGAGCCCCAAATGCGGGGACTCTTGTTTCCCCTGGATTTGTGGAAACCCCATATAATTTTATTCAGCTAAAATCTGCCATCTGCCGCATAGATTCATTTAGCGGTTGGCTGAGCATCGATCAACAGTAAATCTCCTGTCACGACATCCTAGAGTGAGGCTGTTTAGCTTAAGTTTTTTTGGGGTTCAGGGTTTTGATGATGTAAATGTGTCTTTTCTGTTATACATCACAGGGGGCATGACTGAGAGTATCAACCTTTGTCCTGCAGCATCATGAAGCCAAGGAGTGACAGAGCTGTAACTGTAGCTGTAACAACACCCTATTATGAGTGAGCCTCTGTGCTGCACAACTCCTGACACTTTTTCCACTCATCTTTTATTGATTTATTGTCTCTCAATAAATGAGATAGACTTGATTAGACAGGAGTTGTGTTTCTGCAGGATTTGTTGAGTCAGCAGAGGCATACCTATGCTCCCAAAGGCAAGCAGGAGGGGGGCTTAACCACTTGCTTGTATTCCAGCGAAATGGGAGGACAGCTGTTAAAGGGAGTGTTCGTATTATTTGAAGTGGGTTTGTATGAGGTTCTTATCGATAGTTAGTGCAGCAGATGGTGGTTGGAATGCCTCCAGTTTGAAGAAGCAGAGGAGTACCAGCAAAGAAGCAAAGCAACGTACTGCTGTGGACAGGATCAGCAGCAACAATGGGAAACTGCTATTAAATAAGCCAAATACCACTCTCTCCAAACCAACCAAACTCCAATGGCAAAATCAGTAAATTTAACTCGAAGAACCCGAGAGTTTCTGGTCTACTGTTGCCTTAGTGGGTTAGTTTGTTTGAGTTATTGCGTGACTTTGGTGAATCTGAACTAATCTTTTAAAACACTGACTGAAGCAGCGGTAGAGCAACAACTCCCGCTCTCTAAAATTATTATTTTTTGGTTTGGAGAGAGTAATATTTGGCTCATATAATGGCAGTTTCCTGTGAGAAATGGCAGTCTGAAGGTGAAGCGTTTAAAATATTTTAAATATAGCGTACACTTACACGGATTATTGATTATTGAAAATTTTGCTGCTGACCCTGTCCACAGCAGCGCATTACTTAGCTTCCTACGCCAGCACCCCTGCTGCTTCTCCACACTGGGGGTGAGCTGCCATCTACTGTAGGTAAAACACTGACTTTTGACATTGACTTCAAATAATCTAAACTATCCCTTAAGTGTATGCCCAACCTGAATCTGGTTCTGACTGCACTGACATATCTGGATGAACAATATTCCAGCTTCTGATTGGAGTTTGAACCCAGTTGGCGCAACTTTATGGCTGAAAGATTACAATGCCTTTATGATTTTGCTCCTGTGTGAGGGGTTGACTTGTCTTCAAATGTTTGTTTGTCTGTAGCCTGACCCAGTGTGTATAAATAGAGCCGGCTTGTTATCTGATCACCATGGGAGAGAGAGTTAACAGACACTAATCTGACAGGTCAGTGCCACTGGGGAGATTTAGGATGGTGTGCAAGTGTGTAACAACTAATTTGTGCCGCAAGTCTTCCTGTTTGAAATGTACGCACTTGTTATTTACTCAGTGTAAATGCCTGCCTTATTTGTTGTGACAGTCTGCTACATGTCTCAGCTCCGCCATCCAGTGTACCCACTGTGTATACACCCAGCTAAGATGACAAGTTTCTCAAAAAGGTTGACAAATATAACAAGGAAGGTATACATGAGTTTCCACTGAACACTTGGATCTCTTCCACATGTTTCAAGAACAGAATGTTTTTATGGCACGAGTGGATTCAGGGGAAATGGTGGTAGCGATGTTGTCATGCCCTGTCCAGCTGTAGATCATCCCTTTTCACTGTGGCCGCTGCACTGAGGCGAGACACGTCCGTTTAAACATCTTATGGGTCAGTGGGACAGAGGAAGGGAAGCACCGCTGACCCTTAATGACCTGAGTTTGTGACGTTTAGCCTAAAGCCTAAAAACCACACTGGTCTTCCTGCACACTGGTGTTCTCTCTGTGTTGGCTGCAGTTCAGGATTATAAATCTTATTGCTGTGTCCATGATAAGATGAGACGATCTGACCCAGAGGGGACCTGGAGCACAGACTCACTCTGCTGCTGCTCTTTGGGGTTCATTCAGACTGAAGCTGATGGTGATGAAATGGACTTTGGTGAGAGGCAGTATTGATCCCGCCTTCACAAACTATTGATTTCCACTCAGCTCATGTGGAGCTCATCTGGACATATTTCAAGAGTTTAACTTGAGTTTTTTCATATGTGCATGTCTCTGTTTTTCCATTTTCTGACACAAAGAACCTGTATAAATTCATGTGTAAAATCGTTTTGAATACACGGAACAAGCATTCATAAAAACCCACCCTCCCATCCCTAATAACTCAACATTCTTGGTAAAAAGAGACACTTAACAAACATAACATTAAATTTAGTAAGTAGGTAATTAAGGCAGGAGGGGAGGTATAATAATAAAAAATAAACATTGGTAAAAAAAACATACATAGTCATACTCAAGAAACTAAATAAATAAAATACACAAGTAAAAATATTTAAAGGCAGACACTGTTTGCACTTGGGGTGGAATAGCCAATATGGTTATTCACACCTGCGTGTATACAGACGAGTACGGCAGAGATATGCACCCTGATGTCCATAGCCAACAATGCTGTCTCAAGTAGTTTTGTTAATATTGCAAATAGCCAATGTGGCATACACATATATTCATGCATACATAAACACACACTTTGATTATAAACATACTTAATTAATTAAAATAATCATGAACATACAATTCAGTCATCATCCTTTCCTCACAAATTACATACTAAATTGGGGTGTTAGTGATAGTGCTTGAAAGTCTAGTGCAGTAAATATATTTTAGCTTCAATAGGAACAACACTTCTGTCCGTTTAGAAATCAGCTCAAGAACTTCTTCTCAGAACATCTTGAGTGTTCATCACTCTCATATACAATGAAACAGGGTATCAATCTCCATGTATATAATCATTAATAACACACTGTGTCTCTGTCTCGTCTCTGTCCAGGTGGTGCGGGCGAGGCTGGAGGAGCGGGGTGTGTGTGTGAAGGATGTGAGGCTGAATGGCTCGGCTGCCAGCCACGTGCTCCACCAGGACACCGGGCTGGGCTATAAGGACCTGGACCTGATCTTTGGTGTGTCTCTGAAAGACGATCAGGCCTTCCGCCTGGTGAAGGACGTTGTGCTGGACTGCCTGTTTGACTTCCTGCCAGCCGGTGTCTCTAAGGAACGCATCACGGCACTGACCCTGAAAGAGGCCTACGTACAGAAACTGGTCAAAGTGTGTAACGACACAGACCGCTGGAGCCTCATCTCGCTGTCCAACAACACAGGCAAGAATGTGGAGCTTAAATTTGTGGACTCTTTACGGCGGCAGTTTGAATTCAGCGTGGACTCCTTCCAGATTTGCCTCGACTCTCTGCTCTTATTCGACCGCTGCTCGGAGACGCCCATGTCGGAAAGCTTTCACCCCACGGTGATCGGGGAGAGTGTGTATGGGGACTTCATGGAGGCCATGGACCACCTGTGTCAGAGGACCATAGCCACACGCAGCCCAGAGGAAATCAGAGGGGGTGGCTTGCTGAAGTACTGCCACCTGCTGGTACGAGGGTTCAGACCCTCGTCGGAGGCAGACATGAAGCAGATGCAGCGCTACATGTGCTCTCGCTTCTTCATTGACTTTTCAGACATTGGCGAGCAGCAGAGGAAGCTGGAGGCCTACCTGCAGAACCACTTTGCCGGGATGGAGCACAAACGTTACGAGTGCCTGATGACTCTGCACCACGTAGTGAACGAGAGCACCGTGTGTCTGATGGGCCATGAGCGGCGCCAGACGCTCAGCCTCATCTCCATGCTAGCGCTGAAGGTGCTGGCTGAGCAGAACGCCATCCCCACTGTAACGAACGTCACGTGTTACTACCAGCCGGCGCCGTATGTGCAGGACATCAACTTCAGTAATTACTATATTGCACACGTGCAGCCGCCGCCGGTGTCGCCCTGCAGTAATTCGTATCAGACGTGGCTGCCCTGCAGCTGAACCGGCAGCAAGAAGGACAGAGGTGGACACGCTCTTTATCTTTAAAGGAAGTGGACTGAAAACACAAAAAAAGACGCTAATGTTTGCCAAATGTGACTTGACTTCAACAATCCTGTACTGCTGTACATCTGATTGAGCCGACACATTGATTTTGTCTTGCAAGACATCTGTAAGATTGCTGGTCATTTCTGAGATGTAGCGATAATAATCTCGTTTGAGTATTAAAAGAAGTCTTTATGAAGCTTTATATATATATATGTCAAAAATACATTTTTGAGGAAACACACTTTGAAGCTGGTGTTATTTTCATACTCTGGCTTTATTTTTTTAAAATTACATACCGGACCAAAGATGTATTTTGTTTGTTCAGAAAAGGGAATGTTGTTATGATTCCAAGTGCCTAAAAATGAACCATGAAATGTTCTAAAAAAAAAACATCTGTAAAGTGAGAAACTGTGCATTCAGTGTTTTCTAGATTACTCCGTCTCTCTTTTCAGGAACAGAGGCATTCATTTTTGTGAGATTAAAAAAAAAGGAGAAACTACAGCTTTTTTGTATCGTGGTTATTTTATTTTAACCTTGGTCTATAATGATTGTTGACATTTTAATCTTTGGTTCTAAGGGCTGCAGTTAGTTTAAACTGCTCATTATCTGAAACTGCCTCACCATTCACA
The DNA here is from genome assembly GCA_027495735.1 of Lutjanus campechanus. Taxonomy (NCBI): domain Eukaryota; kingdom Metazoa; phylum Chordata; class Actinopteri; order Lutjaniformes; family Lutjanidae; genus Lutjanus; species Lutjanus campechanus. The sequence goes on along the minus strand of JAJHUR010072342.1, from coordinate 7,420 downwards.
CAGTCGAGTTGTATATTCTCACATGGTCGTCATAAACAGCAGCTTTTGAGTGAGCCTGGGACGAGCTTTGACTCAGACTTTAGTCCTACAAATAAAGGTACTAACTAGAAAATAAAGGGTTCCTCAACTTGCCTCCACAGAGGAACCCTTTTTGGTACCTGGCAGAACTTTTAAAGGTGCCACTTTCAGTGTTCGACCTAGAACCCATCATAAAGGGTTATACCTAGAACCACTGTTGAAGGTTTCACCTAGAACCCACTATGAGAGGTTCTACAACCTAACCTAACCTTTCTATGGTGTAATGGTTCCACCCAGAACCCTCTCTGGTGGTTCAATCTAGAGCCTTTCCACCTTCTAACGGCGCTAACAAGAACCCATCTGGGGTGTTCTACCTAGAAGCTTTTTATATTCCAAAGGTTTTATGTTCTTTTTAGAATCTCTCTAAATGTTTTGTCTTGAACTCCCCCACGTGGGATTCTACCGAGAAACTTTTATACCTTTTATGTTCCAAGGGTTTACGGGTTGTATATTATGGTACAGAATCTTCATGGATTTCAACAATTCCTAAAATAACTATCTTTCAAAAAAGGTTCTCTGGATGACAAGGGCTCTTAATGGAACCTTCAGTCTTACAAATAACCCTTGACAAACCCTTTCTTCAAGAAAGGGTTCTTAAGAAATGAATGGTTCTTGGTAGAACCTCAGCACTTCAGGAAGACCCCTTTTAAAAACCCTTATTTCTAAGACTATACTGTATCTCGCTGTGCATGTGATGATGGGAGGTTGTTTGTCTTTTACTTGATAATCTGATGACAACACTGCAGCTCATTTCCAGTGTCCAGGCCCATTGAAATGCATATACTGCTGTCTGGAGTGAGTTGCATTTGTTAAACTGAGGCTGGGGATCCATTACAATCTGAGGACATGAACCATAAGGAGGCTTTTCTGAGGCACAATGGCTTCTCTCTCCTCAGTGATACTAAAGCTTTTTAACAAAGGCTGGCCTGTTCTCCCACCCATGTTACCACTGGAAACCCAGCCCTGTTTGCTTTACTGATACAACGTGCATGTCATTTTGTCTGAATCAGAATTAAAAATCTTTACAGACGGAGACAGTTTGTCAAAAGGCAGAGATGCTGGATACGACACAGCTCATATAGATTATTAGCAGACCTAGGATCTTTACAAGCCTCGCTCGTCACATCTGGGCCAATATTTACATCTACTGTGCAAACTGAGAACAAAAAGTTTATTTTGCCATATGTGCGTCACACCCATTCATTCCTTCTGCACATTAAACTCCAACTAAATTTTTAACTCAGGCGCTGAAATGCCGCATTAGAGATGTGGTGTTATTGAAGACTATATATACACACTGCCTTATCTTTGCATAAATCTGTTAAATACAGGGTTACTGGTGCTGGCCACAGAGTCATTTTACTGGCAACAGTCAGACTAATGGAACCAATATAAAGTAATGTAAGCCTGGTTATGTTTCCTTTTGCGTTTTGTGTCACATTCTCTTGGACAGAAGACCAGATTAACCTGTTAGGGGAACCCAGGGCAAAGATGTAGTGTTGGGCCCATCCTGACTTCCCATCTGTTACCCTCTGTGCAATGTGTGTGCACCCTGTCACCTCCCAGTTAACATTAAAGTCGAGATTAAATGAAATCAATCAATCTTGGATAAATTTTGTTAGTTTGTGGTAATGTGTTTAAACCCAGTCTTATTGGGACTATATGCATGTTGTGAACCCAAATAAATAAATAATGTTAAAAAATAACGAACTTCCTACGAGACAGGGGTACAACATTAGCTAATAACAAAGGATCCTTCTTTGAGGTTGTTCTGTATTGGTGTAAATATCTTATAAATTTAAGAGGCACAATTAAAGAGGCATTCCATCCATTTTGCATATTAAGAGCAGTTTATTTGCCAAGGGGAGTACTTATACTGGTGACACCATCAGGTGTTTTTCTCAGACTTTATTCTACCATACTATTTAGAATGATGGCAAAAGATTTAGTGTGTCAAAATACATAGTTTGTAAAATGCAGTAGGCCAAGAATACAGCTCACATTTTGCAGTATGCAAGCCAGCATGTCTTTCTAGCACAGACAAATGACAGCTCATTGATGCTACTTACCTTTCCAAGTTGCAAAGTTTTTCTTTGAGCAAAAAGGTCAAAGTTCAAGGTGCAATGTTATGATGAAGTGCACATAACTTTAACTACTTTGTAAGCTGGAGTACGCACAACCCAAACTTGTCATCTTGACTTGTGGTTGGGGACTACAGATTCCTAACAAAACTTGTTTTACAAACTGGGGGAAAGATTTTGAAAGACAGGCATTCAGCAGGCGGGGAGGGTCTTATAACTGACACTATCAATTTGGAATTGTAGGATTTAGTGTTTTGGGATTTTGACCTACCTATACTACAGGGAAAAAAATAGAATATCTCAGCCGTAGAGGTATCAGTCTACTTTTATTACAACTGTTTTGAGTCCCCAACTTTATGTAAGGCTTTTCTTATGTTACCTGCTTCCATTGAGGCAGAGGGAGTTTATGGAAACTTTCAGTGCATGACTGTTATCCATTACCTGTTATTCATTGTCATCTTAGGCTGAACATGATTATCTTTTCTTCCACTATATAAAATAACAGCATGCTGCTTCAACAAAATCTAAAAATGTTTGTCGAGCACTGAAATGTTATGAGAGTTATTTTGGATGCAATTTAGCTGTAAACATACTGGAAATGATTTCTCGCTGTCTCAAGGCCTGTTCCGTTTTTAATCTAACATCCTGGTAATTCGTCATGATCACTTGCTCTGCTTGCTTTGGCACTTATTGAAATGTTTTGTGCTGTCGCTAAATTGTTCCTTTTGTGCTGTGTGTGTTTTCCAAGTGGCCGTGAGTGTTTGGCAGAAGGTACAGAGACTGTCCAAGGGTGTGTTCCCGTAGCTTTCTTTTAATGTTTGCCCATAATTTGAGCTGAAACATAATATCCTTGTAATGATTAGGTCAACATTAATTCTTACGACGGGTGCATAAGAGACAAGGAAGATGATTTCATTGTTATTGAACACAGTTAAATAAAGAAATGCTAAACCTCATGATCATACAAATGCTTGTGTGCATGATCAATGGGCCTGAAGCTTGTACGCAGCTGATCTCGCGCACTACGACACTCATCAGCCTAATTTTTTTGTGCACATCCCTTACTGTATGCTAAAAGACCTCTGTGACTCACAGTTGTTGAGAAACCTTGATAAACTTTTGTTATGCCTACAAGTTGGCAACATTTGGGGCCAGGGACATTTTGGTTTGATTTTGGATTGTCCCATTCTTCAATTTCTTCAGACTTGGATGACCTCTTCGACTCAAAGATGAGCTGATTACATTTTGGTGGTCAAAGGTCATTGTAACCTAATTTGCATCACAGTCTAGAGAACATCAAAAATACTTGCAGGGAATTTCTTTAAATTTGGTACAAATGTCCACTTAGACTTAATGATGAGCTGATCAGATTTTGGTGATTAAAGATCAAAGGTGACTTTGACCCCACACAACACATTTTTGGCCATAACTCAAGAATTCATACACCTCATGTTGGATTTACAGGTTTTCCCAATTTAGGCCTGAGAGACTGGGACAATTGAGGAATGGTTGGATCAGCCGGTGCCAAGGCCAGCATGATTTTTTTTTTTTCTTTTTGGAGACAAATCCGTTGTACCAGTCTGATTTACAAAAGCTCAGTATGGGTTAGCTCTTGCTGGCTTTTCTTAATGCAGCCAAGATTATACTACGGATGTGATAAAATAAAAGTACACCTTGGTATATGGACTGGATCAAGCTCATGATCCAGTTACAGCTTGCTGGACAAAAGGAAATATTCTGTGTCAAAATTTACTTAAATATGTCTTGATAAGTATAAGATGTGTGAGCTTGTGTTCTTTGATATTTGTAGACCATTAGGTGAAAGTATATTTACTACTGTAATTGTGCAATAAATAAATTAAAAAATGCCAAAAAAATGTAACTCTAACTATGACAAAATTATAATTATTAATCAAAATGTTAGTGATCACAAAGAGATTACATCCAAATATTCTCTTTGGGTAGATCTGCACTCTAGTGAGTGCACTCTTCTAGCTGCTTCTGGTGGATTTTACAGAACAATAAATATCCTAACAGCAGTTAAACGGATACATTTGATTAAAATGATTTTTTTTTTTTATCAAGCACCATATCTGTCTTGGTAGATTTTGTTCCAGGGATAATAGTGTGAGATTTCTGAGACATTTAATTTGGGCTTTAATTTGGCGAGCATGTGTGTGGGCTGAGGTTCTGTGCACACGTCTGTGTGAAAGGAGGGTGATGACAGGACTGAGACGCAGTAATGACAGAGATTTCACAATTTCTTGCCACAACACAAATCAAACTCACCCTGGTCTGGTATCTGTGCTATTACCTCTCCTGAAAAAGGGTTTATTCACCCAAGGGAGCGATTATAATGTCCCACTCACCCATTATCTGAGGGGAGTTTCTCACTTCGTGCCTCTGTTTGGTGCATACTTTCTCTCGATGCTACAAGACAAACTTTTAAGACTCAATCTGGATCAAGCTGACCTGAGTCAGGAAATGGAGATGTTTTAAATTAAGCTGTACTTGGGGAGCACATGACTCTGTGGATGTGACATCATCCTGAGGGTGCAAAGGGGAAACACATGTTTTAGTTGAAGTGCATGATTGGAGCAAGCTGACAGTGCAGCTTCAGCTGGAGGAGATGTGTGGGTCGTCATCTGTGTGTTGCTGTGTTGCCAGGGTGCAGCGCTGAGAAACTTCCACAGGTTCATCACAAGTTCTTCATGAAGGAAAACAACTGTGGCATATAGCTATCACCAAGTGTAACATAAAGAGGGAACCCACACTTTACAGTAAGCAATAAAACCTATAGTTATACATACCAGTGCTATAAGTCATAAGTTGCTGTTGCCAGATGAAAACTTTACAGCTCCAAAATGTAAGCCTTTTGGCATTTTTGACACAATTTGATGTGTTTTGAAGGGGTTATAAGCATATATTTGAACTTATATGTAGCCCAAATAATGAACATGAAAACATGTCTGAAAAAAACTGAAACCTTGGAGAAACAAGATTTCCCTGGATAGTAATGAAAACATGAAAATCTGGACAGCAACAAAGTGATAAATGTTTTTTGGCCTGGATGCCTTAAAGTTTTCTTCCACTGAGTCAGACAAGATCACTGACTCCATGAAGGTGCTCTTGATTTATTGACTGGTTAAAAAAACAATATAGCGTATATGTACGGTTTAATGTATAGTGAACGGGTCATTATTGCAAAATAAACCACAGGGTGCAGGACTGTGACGCAAAGCAAAGTTTTGCCACAAAATATTGATATAAAACAGATTTTATTTATTTAAAAGTCCTCTAGAGTTTAAGATCAGAGCTGCATTCAAAGAAATGTTCTATTATTCAAAGCAGTAGTCTGCTATTCAGAAATAACAGACTGTAGTATGCTGTAACTGACCAATCAGTATTCATCAAAGCTGTCTAATAAGCATGTACATCAATCAGTAGTGGAATGTAACAAAGTACATTTACTCAAGTACAGTAGCTGACTTAACCACAGTTTTCTACCTCAATCAAGTATTTCCATGCTCTGTGACTTTATTCCTCTTCTTCACTACATTTCAAAGGAAATAATGTACTTTAACAAATCATTTAATAAATGACAAAGAAGACATAACTCACCAGCAGACACAGAGAACAATAAACCCATAAAACCAAAACAAAACCAAAAAATAGTGAAAGAAACAAGCAAACAAGCAAGCAAACAAAAAACAACAACAACAACAACAACAACAAAACCAAAAACATCAAAATAGACCCAAAATAGATCTCAGTGACAAAGTATATATATACTGTATATATTTAATTTTACCCTTGAGGTTGTTATCAGCCTTCAACTTCCATAAACCTTCCCCATCTTTCCCTGTGCCTTTTGCAATATATCCTTCCAAAATAAAATTAATAAAATGACAAACCTTCTAAATCTTCTAAAATACTTTATCACTTGACAAGTCAGCTGTCCTGCCCCAACAGGTGCAACAAAACCAACAGAGGGGTGACGGAGCTGTCAATCAAACACATTCTGTACAGAGAGTCCTGAGAGGACGTGTGATAGGCAACAAGTGCAAAAACCTGTTTGGAAGGACTATGGGTGTGTATGGGCTTCAAGATTTTACATACAAATGTATGATCGCTTTATAAAATATGATGCATCATTACTTATTAAACCTGTGTTTCCCAAACTTAGGGTCAGGACCCAAATTTCTCTTTGGGATGCCAGTTTAGTATAATGCATACCATATTTGCTTTTGATACTTAAAGTACATTTTCCTGATAATACTTACGTACTTTTACTCTATCAACGTTTAATTGTTAGAAAGTATTTAGTATACTGTGACACTGCTACTTTTACTTAACTAAAGCATCTGACTCCTTCTTCGAACACTGACATCTTTCAGAAAGTTACAGCGCATGTCACATACAACTTGTCATTTTCACATGTCCAAATTTAGCTTTCGGTGTGTTGGCAGGCATATTAACTCTCTTAACTAAACTGAGAGCCAGGCTAGCTTTCCCCCCTGTTTCCAGTTAAGTTAAACTAAGCTAACATATGCTAAGCAAACTGAGTTCTGCTCAAGCTTCATATTGAGCTCACAGACATGCAAGTGGTATCATCCTAAGGTTTAAATCCCTCCCCTTTATCAACAACACAAATCAGATAAATTGTTTTAATAATGATTATATAGTTATCAATTTTCTCATGTAGCTCTCAGAAAAAAACCCCCCAACACTTTTGAATGGCTGATAACTGATAAAACTTTATAAATCAGGTAAAAAACACTACTAAAGCCATTAATAACAACTTCTAAACTTTGGAAGTACTCCTGAGTAAATGAAATGTGGAAAATAAATGGTGAAATAACAAAGATCTCTTTTTTTTATCTTAAAAAAATAAGATAACATATCATTCACTTCTATTGGAAACCAAAACAGCTGACTTAGATCTGAGCGTTAGGACTCAGATGCAGCTGGACACCGGTTTGACTCAAGCTGTGTATCACCAGACCAAAGTGTGTGAGTTCATGTTCGTGTGTCTGCTTATTTAGAAAGTGATGTCATGATGGCCGGATGGAACATGCTAGAAAACACCAGTACAGAGTATAGACAGGACGGTCTCTGCTGGGGCAGAGGGAGGCAGAGGGTGGGGTAATTTGAGGCAGGGGACGTGTGTGTGTGTGTGTGTGTGTGTGTCGGGGTACCAAAATAGCTTGCAGGAGAGAAATAGAATCTGCTATTTCACTTCAGAGTTCAGGGAGCGTGGG
>JAJHUR010072341.1:0-21309 GCA_027495735.1 Lutjanus campechanus | reverse complement strand
ATGTGAATCCAACAGGTCACATGGTGGCAGGGCCCTTAATGACCCTCATTCACACCTCCCCCCCAGGTGAAACTCAAGGTCCACACAATGGAAGGTGTTAACGACCACACAGTGGTTTAATACCTGAACTCCCAAGCTAGTCAGTCAGAACTGAAGAAGCCTCTTGGATGAGAGGCGAAACGTCTTCAAGAACTCTATGAAGTCCAGTTTCCTACAACAAACCTTGCTACGGAGAGCTATTTATAGTGGTGAATTAGAGCTGGAACTTCACTTTGGCCAGAAACACCAAAAATGCAGCAAAATGGATAAAGATTTTGCTGGAGTAAGTGATAGGCAGCAGGTAGCTTGTGACATATGTTTGTAGTGTGTACTTGCCACATAGAAAAAAGCCAGTAGAGGGCAGCAAACACCACACAATGATAGCAGAATAAGTCATGTTTTTTTCTAGAGTTTCTGTACTCAAACTTGTATTAAACAGTAGATAATCGACATTTACTCTGTTATTATTGTTTGGATAAGTTGTAATGAAGTTTGTGTTTGATATTATGAGCTGTAATAATTTATATGCATCATTCTTTCTTATTTCTCTGTTTCAGTAACACACACACAGTTACACAGTTACATAGCATAGATCTCCAGTCCTATTTTTTCCGTCTACCAACACAGCTCCATCTGCTGTGCTGCACTGTTGGAAGGAGCTTTAAAAAATTGTTTTCTAACAGACTCGGGGACGAGCACAATTTCAGTCTCCAAAGTAACATAGACCTTCGCAGATGCTCCGCAACAACAAAAAAATCTGATTGGATAACTCCATTTTGCTGTTTTCAGGATGGTGACCCTTTCATTTCTGATGCAAAATTGATAGAAAATGAGTTTGAAATTAGAATTAGAAGAGAATATCCTAATAATGAAATGACATACCTAAATATTACCTGTTGAGCTGGAGGAGACCAAACCAGAGCTAAAAGTAGAGTGAATATCAGACTTAAATTCATCAGGTGAATCAGCTGTTTGCTAACACATTTACTGTAACAACTTTATAATGTTGCCAGTGTTGTCTGTTCAGTTTGTTTTGCTGCTTTCCAATCAAATAAATGCAGCTTTAAAAAAAACTAATTCAAAACCTATTTTACTTGATGCATATCATCAGTTTAAATGAGCAAAAGGGGAAAATTGTTTTTCAGCAGTTTTAATGCCTCCTCATATTCTTTCAACATATCACTGTGCCTGCACCCTAAAAATATTGCAAGAAATTTACTTTTGCATAACCACTGTGATAAACCACTGTCAGTCAGGACTATACTGAACAGAGAGTAAATGTGTTCAAAATTAAAGGGCAGAAAAACTTCACAAAGTCACTGTCACACTATATAAGTTTAATAGCTAGTTCATTAGAGGGAAGCTGTGAAACACCCTTACCATGTGCATGAGTTGCACGGATACCGCTGTACAGGGAGAGGCAGCCATCCTTTAGAATGCAGTAGTGCTGGACCCACATGTCCTTGCTTTTGTCCATTTTATGAAGCAATCCAAGACATTCTGGGTTCTTCACAGCCAGAGGGGGCAGATTAGAGTTGTGTCTGGTGACATCCACCCACACGTGGTTCTGAAACATGAGAGGTAATTGAGAAGATTAGTGTTAGCCAGAGGGCTAAATATGACAGGTGTGATAAGCCAATGTTGAACAACAGTCTGACACATTCATTCTAATCCACCTCTCTGACTAATATTACAGTCAAAACAACATGTTTTCAAAAATGCTATACCAATGGCCACTACATTTATGGTTAGATTAGATTTAACATTATTGTCATTGCATGCAACCTGGCATTATAATGCATCTCCAGATGCATCTCAAGTGACCCTGTCAGCAGCCCGGCTGCAGGGACGCTCCGTGGTGCACTAGGATTTTATAACTGAATTATGAGCAGGACAGAGAACTTTTACTTCTTCTGACTGTGTAGAAATATGATGCTTTCACATCACAGATGATGAAGAAAGTAAGACTGCGTCCCTGTGCACCACAGAGCATCTCTCCTGCCTGATCTTCACAACAACACAGTTGTTTGTTTTTACAAGGAAAGCAACAACTTAATGTATTACATCTAATGTCAAATTTTACAAGAAGGAATATATGATTAAGAATTTGTCATAGCTGAATTTGCAAAGTTTATAAAGTTTCTCAAAACTCAACAATTATTAAATCATTGTTTCCCAAACTTTTTTCCTGGGGGCCCACTTTCAAAGAATGATAAACCATCAAGACTCAATATACAACACACCTCATTAATTAATCTTGGTAAGACTTATTTTGTGCATAAATGAACGTTCTTCACCTAATATTATTATATTATATATTACTAATATTATTTTGACTAGTGCTACAACATTTAATTGATTATTAAATTAAACACAAACTATTTTCATTATCACTTGATCAATCTGAGTCATTTCTTAAGTCCAAATTCTCTGATGTCAGCTTAAATGTGAATACTGATCAATATTTTCTGGAATTTTATGGACCAAACAACTAATTGATTAGTGGGAAAATTGTTGCCAGATTGATCACTAGTTGAAAAATTGGTCCAAATAAAACAGGTGGACGTACGTCTGTGTGCTCCACATGTTTTCACATATTTTTCAGTTGACAAGATTGTGAGAGGATTAATTAATCGATTTTAATTATTTTCTGACATTTTCTGGAGCAAAAAACGAATCGATTAGTAGAAACTATTGCCAGATCGATGTTTTTCACCATTTTTCACCAACAACTGATAAGATCAATCATGAACATAATGGAAAGTTTGATCAACAATAAATTATTTGCAGCCCTAATCTTGATGCATGTTATTGCAAACATATACACAGGATGTCGCATTGGTTTTATTTCCTCTCATCAGGAAAATTATATAAAACATTTTAGACTATTGAATTATAAGAATATAATTAAGACACTACTAAATTTCTTCCATTGTCTTTTTATTTACTTGGCAACCCAAATAAAATCTCCCGTGACCCACTTGTGGGTCCCAACCCACAGTTTGGGAATGACTGCTCTGAATTGTGCATTTTTTAAGGGAGTCTGTGGATTATGCAGTTGCTAGTTTAGTGGTGAAATCAGTAAAAATCAGATACTGTAGGTGTGACCAGCCTTGTAGATGTGTACTGTACTCTAATCGTAGACATGATACAGAATGAACAGCAGGAGGTCAGATGAGAACAGTGTAACTACCATAATGTGTATGTCTAAGAATACAGATTTGGATGTTACCTGTGTGATGGGATGAATAGCTTTCTCCATAGCTTCCAGCCACCTAAAATGACAAAGATACAGATTAAACACAGATGAAATCACTGTTGAAAGTGCACTTGACTCTTATGTTTCTTATGTCTCATCTTTTTAATGTCAGCATTTAAATTCAGCTTTACATACAAATAAAAGTAGATACATGGAAACATACTTGAAACTACTTTGGATTAGAAAGTTCTTATCTGTTCTATACCTTTTCATCTCCTGGTTGGAGGTGGCGCAGAAGAAGTACAGTCGGTTACCAGACTGAGGGCGGCACTTGAACACAAAGGGTTTTCCCAGGGAAATATCTGGTCCCACCTCAGCCCCCTCCAGCTTTACTGCTGATAGAGCCCGTCTCTTGCCTTCATCCTGTAATGAACATGAACTCATGTCAAAAGGACACTTCTTGTTTCATTCTTTTGTGGACAGATGTTTTCAGCAACTAGAACACATGATGAGGATGAGTGCTCCCTGCTCACCCGTTTGTGTCTGTAGTAGTAAAGGCAGCAGTCATGTGTGAGCACAAACCACCTCTTCCTCCAGCCTTTAATCAGACCAGACTGGGTCCGCTTGTGAAGATAACCACGACATGCTGGTCTGGGGGTATTGGGACTACGAGCAATGTCTGACCCAATGGTCAATGTCAGAAGATCTGGACCTACAATATCACAACATGACAATTTAATTAACATCCAGTTAAGTATAACACAATTAAAAGTCATACAGTCTCAGAGTGCTGCAACATTGTCTTTCACTCAACATAGAAGTGTGAATCCATGATCAGACGTGGAAGCAGCCTACCTTGCCTGGCCAAATCTGCAGCCTCAGAGTGAGGAATGCTGGTGACATCAGTTCCGTTGACAGCGAGGACGTAGTCTCCTACCATCAACCCTGCTTCCTCAGCAGCCCCATCTGAAACATCACAAAGCTTCACTTACCAACACAAATCACAACTAGACAGACTACCACACACCATCCTTAGAGAGCAAATAGCTTCCACTGGTTGCCTGGCAACTTCACAGCGATGACAAGACTCCAGGAAATCAGTGCACCCAGCCATTTAAACCTCTTGGTGAGATGCAACATGTTGTATCTATAGCTGTGTTCTGTGCCATAGTGTACACAAACAGTATTCCTGCTCTCAGTTCAGAGAACTGCCCTTGACAAAATTCCTCCATTTGGAGCAGCCTGCATGTCACCAACGCACACATCATTCCTCCTTGTTAGCCTCTTAACTTAAAACACCTGGATACCTGTTACTGCAACTGTGAAAATTTGACATTACAGAAATTAAATATTGAGCAAAACAAAAACACAGGAAACAAAATTTGCATAATATACAAGATGTATGGAGTCATTCCTAAAGAGATCAATATACAGATTTACAGATTATCATGTAATATTATGTTGATTAATTAGAGACTGTTGGGATGGAAGTAACTAATTACAAATACTCAAGTTACTGTAATTAAGTTTTTTGGGGGGGTACTTAGATTTTCAATGCTGTACTTTTACTTGTACTTAAATATGCATTACACCATTTAATCTACTTAGTTACTTTCAAAATCATAACTGAGTACTGAGTAAAAGTTGAATTAATATCCAAACCTTTCATCTGCATTTTAGTAGTCAATCAGGTGATCTGATCACAAACAGACCAATGAAAACCAGAATGAAAAGCTAAACACTGCAGCAGCACAGGTTTGAAATAAGGATGTTAATGATTAATCATTAATCAATTAATTGGCATCAAGAATTTAACAAATTAAAACTGTATCTATGAATATTTAATCTATAGTCTATAAATGTCAGTAACTGCACCTCATTCAACATTGTTTTGTCTGGTGGAGCCATTTGTTGAAGAAGGAAACTAAAACTTCAAATGACAAAAAATAACAAAACAGAAAAAAATAAGTATTTTTTGAACGGCAGTACTTTTACATGTAATTGAGTAATATTTTAGTAACAGTAGTTGTACTTGAGTACAGATATTCAGTACTCTCTCCACCACTGGAGACTATTTATATTATGTTGTCCTTGATAATGATGACTGGTAACACTTACAGACATAACATAAACTATATTTAATGAACTTATCATTACCATCATGAACTGTAAGCATTGACATAATCATAAGCGTCTTTGTGAAATAAAGAATTAAATAGTTCATGGTTTCACATGTGATTTATTACAGAGGTGCAGTATTTATACTCAAATAATAAAACATGTTTAATCTTATCCAGGGTTTATAAATCAGGGTTTATCTCATCTTCCTGTGTGCTGTTGACTTACTGTACACAGCTGCTGCCCTTTTAATTTTTTCAGCCACTGCAGAAACGAAAAAAATATATTGATGTTACAGTTACTGCATTGCTGCGTTTGTTACCATAGATATTGGCTGCTAACAATGCAATTCAAAGAAGACAAATAGTTTTCTTGTTTCAAGGTCTGTATACAGCTGATCTAATTTTACATAGAACTATCAGCCATCAATTCTTGTATGTGAATTTATTTATTAATATATTTACTTATTTATTTAGGATCCCTATTAGTTATTACTGCATTAACAAGTATTCTTCCTGGGGTCCACAACAATGACAAGACATTCAAACATCACATTACAGGCAGCACACAATATCAGCAAGAGAAATGAATACACATAAACTACTTCCCTCATTTCATAGCATCACCTCAATAGTAAAGCAAATAATCATATTAGCAGGAAAAATTAAATATAGTAATAATAACTGCATGATGGTGGTAATAGTGTACATTGTCTGATTCAGTAAGGTAAGTGTAATCACTCTTTGAATTCAAAAGTTTATTCCACAGAACTAGTCTGAAATTGCTCAATTAATTTTAATTTCCAAGGGGTGTTATTAACAGGAGCAGATAAAAATGACTTGGATATATGTACAACCAATCAGGGCAAAGAAACATGTGACGTAGCACCGAGTGACACAAGCAAGGTGAGCGCTGCTTGGTCCATTTGGTCCATCAAGTTTTCAAACTCTCTACGTTTAGCTCAGTTGGTAGAGCGTCCGACCCATGTATGGAGGCTGTTAGTCCTCTGCAGCGGCCGCTGGTTTGACTCCCACCTGCAGCCCTTTGCTGCATGTCATCCCCTCTCTCTCTGCCCTCTTTCCTGTCTACTCTCTGGCGAAAAAAATGCCCCAAAAAATAACTTAAAAAAAACAATACACTGTGTTTCTGAAAACATTTGAGGCAACAAATAGGCAATGCACAATCTTAATTCATATTTGATCAGAACTGTTTAGTTTGACATTTTGATCATGAGTTCTGGGAGCCCTGAGCACTCTGTCAGTCTTCGTGTCAAAGCCCCATATTAAGTAAACAGTCATGACTGGCCCGAACAGATCCAGCATTGGTGGAACATCTGTCTGAACAGGTAGGCTGTCAGACGTATCTGTCAAAGCAAATAAAACCTCAGCTTGCTGATTCGTCTGATTCCTAGGTTAGCCAATCATAGCTTCAAATCCAGACTTGCCACATTTTTAAAGCAGCCTGAATACATTGGATGCCAATGAGAAACTAAACCTTTAAGTTCAGGGACGAGTCAGTTTACTTACTTGTGTCGACCTCCGTAACCACAATGGGTTTAGAAAACTGTATCCGAAAGCCCCAGGGATACTCTCCTGTCCCTTTGCTGATCTTGACAGTTCTCTCACGAACTGAAAAGGAGGGGAAATTTCATTCAGTGTAGGTGTAAGTTCAGTGTAAGTGTATACACTGCTTAAAGCAAGTGTTGATTTTCCATTGAAGAACAACTTTTAACTCAGGTTCAAAATGAGTTTCCCCATGACATAAATAGAAAAAAGTTGATTTTCCTGAAAAATTATAATCTCCAACTTACTTGAAACAGCTCGAGTTCTGGTGTTGAGGCTGGGAGGAATAGCCCCTGAGTCCACATCATCTCCCTGGTAAATCCATGCTGAAGAGTGGAAAGTCTCAGAATAAAAGCCTCTGTCTTCATTGTCTCCAACTGACATGTCCATAGAGCGAGCGTCCTCTGATACTAGACAAAACACAAATACATGCACACACATGAGACAGTGCAGTACATATAAGGTGCTACCAGTAAGACATTTGAAGCAAAGAATGAAACTTGCATGTATGAAGGCCTTATTTATAAAATATAAACGCTTTGTTTTTTGCTCCTATTTTTCATGAGTCGAAGTAAAAGATCTAAGACTTATTTCTTTCAAATTATTTCCTCAAATTTGTTTAAATCTGCGGAGTGAGCTCTTGACTTCTGCTAAGATAATCCTGTGTGCCCTGGACTGGTCACATTAAAATGTCCAGTTTTATCACAACATAAAAAGAGAAAACAAGATCCGCACACCAAAAGAGCTCCCTTATGAAAATGTATTGGCGTGAAGTTTCAAGCTATTGGCTGTTCCTCAGAATGCTCACTTATTATGCTTTGATATTTTGTGATCCAGCGCCCAACCCACTGGGCCTCGGGGATGTGTGTATCTTTTTTTCATACAGTTTTATCACAACCCAATGCCATAGATGTCACTGGTCACACCAGACGCTGACTGGTCGCTGGTAGCTCCTTGTACATGTATCACTTATGACAGAGATAGACTTGCAGGCATTGGAAGATATTGGGTCGGCTGAATATTAATTGGATTAAAGAGCAGCGGACCCTTTACCTTGTGAGGCAGCTGGATTCCAAGAGAATCCATCTTGCCAGGCTCCAAGCTATCCATTTGTGTCCGCACCAGAGGTGGTGTGAGCCAATCAGTGTCCAAGGAGGGACTACTTGGCAGCAATGGCCGTGATTTCACATATGTCATTTCCATAAACAGCGAGAAGCGTCCATGGAAACAAATTGTCTTGAACCAACAATGGCATATAGCATATATGTATTTGGTGTCTTATAAACCCATGGGGGTTGGGCACTTTTTGTGCATGACACGAAAATAAAGAATCAAATCAAATCAATGAACTTCATTGAAAGAAGAGCAAAGAAGGACACTGAAGGCTTCTCTCCATGGAAAAGATGTTTGCGCTCTTCTTCTGGCCGGCTTCAGCTTCATTTCGGTGAGTTGATCTGATTGGTTGAAGTTAGCCCGTGTTTGATGTATTAGACTCAGGCTGGCCAAACAACGAGACCAGAGGCTGTTGTGCCCACATAGAAAGACCTGCTCCTCGGCATCCTGGATTGGTCTGTGTTGCACCTGACGGGCAAAAGTCTGTGGACTGTGTTTTTACATCCATGATGATTGGTGCTCAAATACAGTCACAGTTGATGGCCAATGTTTCCCAGATGTTGAACTTTTACTGTGAAGATGTTGACCATATTATCATCACCATCATGGTGCTGCTGTTTACATTCAGTCTGATGCAAATTCAGAAAATGCACCACATAATTATTTCCTGGGTGTATACATGTATGTATATATACATTTATTTTGTTTTATATTTACACCCTATTCCATTCTGAATTTAATTACCCATATGTTGCATTTTGTGTGAATTATGAAGGAACTACAGCTATAATTTTGTTGTACAACCCAGTGTTGTGTAATGATAATAAATATCCTTGAATCTTTTTTCAAGATCAAGTGGCTTTTTATTGTGACAAGTCCAAGGCAAATCTCCAATACACATAGACTGATCAATGAGCTCATTGCCCAACTAGGTGATAGGATCTAGACCCAATGGGTTTGAGTTAGGCTGGGCCATACTTCTCACATATTTCATGGGCTTATGATGGTTTTGGGCTGTATTATTATTATTAGGGGCTGGGCAGCCTAAGCTGCCAGGACCCTATTGTTATCCTCAATGTTCTTCTTTCTTTCTTCTTCTTTCTTCTTCTTTCTTCCTCTTTCTTCTTCTGAGGAAATCCTACTTCCCATGCGCGAAAAATGACCAAACTTTTCACAAAGGTCCAGTCCCATGCCAGATTGCCTCAGCTGCAAAAACAGGACAATAGTCCTGATGGTAGCGCTACAGCAAGCCTCTAAAGTTCAAAATTTTGAAAATTCACAACAAATCAACCATATGTGCTACAGATTTGCAACTTTCACCAAAATGTAGCCCCGATACTGAAGAAACTTTTGTACATTTAAACCTATTGCAAATTATGAAGTCCATCACTGTAAAACTTATTAAACCTATCTCCTCCCACAATTTTTGCTCAATTGACACCAAACTTGCTACAGAGCATCTTCAGACTGTCCTACACAAACCATCCACACAGATTTTTGATTTATCAAAAATTGAGCCTACAGTGCATCAAAAAGTTTGACTGTAAACTGTATTGTAAACATATACTTGCAATTTCTTGCTAAATACATTTTCAATGTTCATGAAAAAAATGACAAAATTTTGGAGTCATGGTAGATGATGTTTGACAAATATCAGAATCAGTGAGATAGAGGATGGTTCTTGGTGTTGAAGATCGTGAGTTCAAGCCTCAGCTCGTGCAACATTTCCATATGAGAAATCTACCCAAACTTTTCACAAAGGTCCAGTCCCATGCCAGATGTCCTCAACTAGAGACACAAGACAATAGTCCTGATGGTGGCGCTCCAACAAGCCTCTAAATTTCAAAACTTTGAAAATTCATAACAAATCAACCATATGTGCTACAGCTTTGGAACTTTCACTTTGGAATTTGCTTTTCCATGACATGGATGACTGCTGTCTGGCACCCTGATGCTTGGCTTAGTCAATATGTGAAGCCACACATGAACTGTCACTGGCCAATTAGTTCAGTGAGATAGAAGACGGACCTCAGTCATAGAAGTTGTGAGTTCAAGCCTCAATTAAGGCGGAACAGACATTCTAATGTGAAAGTGTTCAAGCATCATGTTATGTGGATTAGAGACTACTGAGGTTAAAATAATTATGATCCAGGCAGTTTCACAGAGAGACAAATACTCTTTATCAACACTTTTCCCTGTTATCGCTTGTCTCTTTTCCCTGTTTATTTGGCTTAGCTATCAGTCAATATGCAGAGTCTCTTGTGCCAGAAATTGTGAGTTCAAGCCTCAACTGATGTAAAATGCACATTAGAATGCCACCTTTTTTTCATCTTCCTACACTCTGGTTGTTGCTCAGAATTGCCTAATCTTGCCTAAAATTGCCCAGCCCCGACCACTGCTGCACAGCAGCTATACTTAATATTATTGTTGTTGTTGTTATTGTTGTTGTTATCAGTAGTAGTAGTATAATTCTTTTTTTTTTCCCCTTTTCATCCCCAATTTGTCATTGCCAATTCAAATTCCCTCGATGTTTTGCCCCTGTCACTGCCAGCTCCTACTGTTTGGTACGTAGAGGGAAGCTTCTTAAGAAAAATATCGGGCTGTAACATGCTAATTAGGGACAAGTTGAGGTTCAGACAAAGCTTTTTTGGGCTTGGGCCTTTTCAGGCTCAACTTTTGATTTCTGATTAAAGTTCTAGTAGGATCCTCTGTAAATGAGTGTAAGTGCCACTAAATTGTCCTGATGTACTGCTTGAATGAATGTCCAAAGCTACATTTCACCACCATCGTCCTTGCTGTTCTAATTGTGGCGCTTAGTTATTTTGACAAATGTATAGTGATGTCAGAGTCAGAGCTGAAATTACCTGATTCCTCTGTGATGTCACTGGTGATGGAGCTTCCTCCAGCAGAGCTCCACTGTTTACTCTCCTTGAAGAGCTTCCTCCTCTTGGCCCAGTGGTCACTGCTGCTGCCGTCTGGCTCTTTATGAGCCACTGGCTTCAGATGCTCTTTGGCCTCAAAGGAAGCTGGAAACAGTCACAAGAGGTGTGTTTCATAGAACTATTCACTTGTTCAATATTCATTTGAAAGCATCTCACAAACATTAGTGTAACTTACATCTGGATAGGACCTGTTTATCTGCCTGGTCAGTTTTACTGAGCCGCTCCTTTGAATGGCTCTCTGAGTCTGTAGAGCCTTTGGCAGGTCTGGCTGCAGGTTTGTCTGAGTCTTCTGTACTTCTTCTTCTTGTTTCCATCTGAAGATCATTTGTCTCCTCAAGTTTCAGTTGAATCTCTTCTGTAAGTTCATTTGTGTTTAATGAATGAATATTGATATCCTGAGGGGACATGCAGGGTTGTTCCACAGAACTGCTCAGCGACGATCTTGGATCCATCTGCAGGAATCTTTGCTCGAGTTCACCAACAGTTATTGTCATGACTGACGACTTACTGTGTTTGCGTGAAATGGATGCTAGGTCCTCTTGGCTTGTATTTTCCACCTTGCTGTTCTGGAACAATGCAACAGGATGGCTCTGTAGCATCTGTTCCTCTGAGCCGCTGCAGGATGGAGGGATGACTTGGATAGCGAGGGCTCTTCGACTGAGCTCCTCTGTGAAGGGTTCTGAGCTGTGATATTCTACTTCCCCCATCTCTTGGTCAAATCCACTGTCTGCTACTTCACTTTGATCAACTTTATATCCATCAGTGTCCAGACTCTCCATGTCCTTACAAAGACTCAGTTTTAAGTCTATGTCCTGTTGTCTGAGATCTTTAGGATGATATCTGCTGCCACTTTGTCTTCGACATTGTTCAGTGAACACATCATCGGGATTTTCCTCAGAACTGGTCATATAGAACGGACTGAGCAATAACTGCTTTCCATCTGAGAAAGCTTTGGAACTCCCCTTCCTTTGTGAAGAATTTCCTATTCCACTTGCAGAAAAGCGCTCATCACCATGGCGAATATTTCCCAGTCCCTCAGTTTGGAGAGGAAATGAGCTCATGACGAAGGAGGAAAAAGACTCGCTGTAGGGCAGCAGAAAGTCTTCATGCATTAATCCAAGACCCTCTGACATCCCAGGAAATGTTTGGCGGCGTCTTTTCTTTGGTAATAAACATGCTCTGTGTTCAACAGTGTCAATACTGTTGTTTCTGATCCAGGATCTTCTCTTCTGATAGTTGATGAAGTCTTTGGTGAAGCTGGACCTGTTGGTGGACACTGAGGGTCTCATGAGTGTGGGCTCGAAGTGGTCAGATTCTGATAACTGGTCAAATGAAGGTGACAGAACTGCTCTTTCCTCTGGTTCAACAGAAAATGGGCATGCAGACTCTTCATCCGGTGTTGGATGGAAGTCACTTTGCTGTTTGTCAGCAGGACTAGAAGCACCAATCCGACAGCAGGCCAGGTCATGTGTCAGATTCTCTACAGAGTTATGTTTGATGTCTGCAAACTCTTGGGGTGGTGGAATATCCCAGAACTGATCAGAACTGAAGCTTTTCTGAAAATATTTCCTCTTCCCTTGAGATTTGATATTAAATAATGGATGATTTCCCAACATAAAGTCTGTTGGTATTTGTTGTTTCCAGCAGTGAGAGTAGCTTGGATTGTCCCATATTGTTGTTGGACTGACAGATTCGGAATGACCGTCTGTTTGTTCACTCATGCTGCCAAACGTAAATGTGTAATTTGTGTTTTGTGAGTGCTGCTCAGACGACTCGTTGTTTGGTATCCATGTCTTCTCACATTTACTATTAAGAAACGTCTGAGCACAGCCCCGCTCATTCATGAAAACAAACGTGGTCTTGATGCCAGAATTATTTAGTTGCAGAATCTCTTGAATTTCCAGTTTCACGTGTGATCCGGAGCAGTTGATCTTCATGATGTTAGTAACTGGTGTTGATGAATGGGCTGGATCCTCAGATAAAGGTTGGTGTGACTGCTGGAACAGGATGTTTGGAGATGAATCTTCCATGTCACTGACGGACACCGACGTCACTATCTTCACTCCTTTCTCTTTGTCCTCCGTCGTTTTCGTATAAATACTCCGTTGGTTTGGAAATGAGTTGACATGATAATCTTGCTTAAACTTTTTCTCCTTGGGTGGAGCATTGTTGTCTTTGTCCTCATCTTCAGATCCTGACAGAGCATTTTCCTTACGTAGAGAGTCCGTCTCACCTTTTTCAACAATATCATCTTTGTAGCTGACACTGTTACTTTTGTTCTGCTTGTGAAAGATGTACGGTGAGACACTCTCTGAAAGTACAAGACAAAAAACTTTTGTTTAATAGTTTCACATAATGTGACCACATATCTCTGGAATATTTAGGGATTGAAATATGTGTGACATTTTGACTGTACTTTAAATTTAGTACTTGAATATTTCTCTAGATTTAAGATGGGGACCAGGATAAAGACACCATGAGATGACATACATTTTAAGTTTTTCAATAGATTTTACATATTACAATTTCCATACATATTGCAACATTAAATGAGTAGTTCTGATTATCTGAAGTTGAGCTGTATGAGGTAGTTATTCATAGTCAGTGTATTACCTACAGCAGATGGAGGTCGACATGCCCCCAGTTTGGAGAAGCAGCAGGAGTACTGGTGTAGGAAGCTGAGCAAAGAACTGTATGTATTTAGAAACCTAAAAAAAAATAGTATAAGTGTCTGCTATATTTAGAATATTTTCAGCACTTTACCTTGCTGTCAGACAGACTTTTCTGATAGGAAACCACTGTTATATAAGCCAAATATTGCTCGCCAGTTCTGTAGTCAGGACCACCTAATTGCAACCAAGTCGAGACCAGGACCAAGGCAGGATGAGACCGAGTCAAGAACAAATGCTTTCACATTTCCAGCTCTCTCGCCCAAAAGTTGTGCAGTGTTTACAGTTACAATTTATAATTTACACTTTCATTTAGCAGACAATTTCATCCAAAGAGACATATCTGAGAGCTGATGCAACACAAGCAAGGATGTAGTCAGGAGAGAACAACAGGAGTAAGTGAAGCAAAGTTCAAGTCTGATAGGATGTAGGTGCCTACAGGCAGTAGATAAAAGTTTGATGAGGCTCTCAGTAAGCATTTTATTACAGAATGAACACACTGCTGTGTGTTTTCTGTATCAGAAACCTGTTTACAGATGAACTCTTTATGGTTTAAGTAGACAAAATTTATTACAGAAGATCTGGCTCACATCTCCTCCCAAACAATCTTCTCCTATATTCACTTTCTCTGAATGTGAGATAGAGACTTTCAAAAAGTGATCTCGAGACCAAGACTGATCTTGAGTGGTGCAACATAATCTCTCTCCAAAGCCCCCAAACTCAATTTCACCTCACAGAACATGGGAGCTACTGGTGTACTGCTGCTTCAATTGGTTAGTTTATTTGTGTTATTGTGTGACTTCGGATTCACTGAAGTTACACTGAATACGGATGAGTACCTCATACAACCCTACTTAAAAAATCTGATCAATGCCTTTTTATAATATGAATCACATATAATTGTTTTACAGATGCATGCATTAAGCTTTTAGAAATGCATATAAATGCACAGCCAATTAAAATCAGCCTTAAGAAAAGCCCATGCAGGCCCCAGTCTGATTAGACCTGTCACCTGCCAGTATATACAACATCCAAACATAAAGTCTGTCACTTGCTGATTAAAAAAAGAATAAAAATACATGGCAACTTCATATTTATTGTAGAAAAAAAGTAAAAAGTCAATTGCTGCACACACAAAAAGTGCAGATGAGCTGGACCAAAATACCAGCACACTTTTTTAATAAATCAATGCAGAGGTGAGCCGTGTGTGCAGAATTGATTTTTTTTTTACTTTATAAGGAGAGTTTTGGGTTGGTTATATTTCCTGGCACCAAGTAGGTGGTGTGTGTGTTGCGTTTTATGCAACTTCACATTTACCAGAATTTATATGTGGGTATCAATCTCATTGGCAACACAGCATAACGAGGCCACAGTGCCAGTGACAGTGTGGAGAGCCTAAGGGTTCAGTGTGCTTCAAATGAAGTAGATTGTTTTAAGCAGCATACGATCACATCTCAAGGCAAAAGCCTTTCTACATGTTCAGAAGGGCCACCCTCAAAAGTGGAGTGAAAAGCCTACTGTCATAGACCAGGGTGACATGTCATGAATTGCAGGGTGGAAGTAACTAACTGCACATACTCAAATTACTGTGATTAAGTTTTTTTTTTTTTTTTTTTTTTTTTGGGGGGGGGCGGTATTTATACTTTTATGAGTAAATTTTCGAGTCTGTACTTTTACTTGTACTCTAGTATGCATTACACCATTTAGTTACT
Organism: Lutjanus campechanus; assembly: GCA_027495735.1. Classification (NCBI taxonomy): domain Eukaryota; kingdom Metazoa; phylum Chordata; class Actinopteri; order Lutjaniformes; family Lutjanidae; genus Lutjanus; species Lutjanus campechanus. The sequence goes on along the minus strand of JAJHUR010072341.1, from coordinate 5,955 downwards.
TTCAAAATCATAACTGAGTACTGAGTACAATTTGACTTATTATCCAAACCTTTCATCTGCATTTTTGTAGCCAATCAGGTGATCTGATCACAAACGAGCCAATGAAAACCAGGACATATGGTCTAAAAAGTAAACAGTGCAGCAGCACAGGTTTGAAATAAGGATGTTAATGATTAATTATTAATCGATAAGTTGGCATCAAGAATTTAACCAATTAAAACTGTATCTATGAATATCTATGTATCTATAGTCTATAAATGTCAGTGACAGCACCTCATTCTACATTGTTTTGTCTGGTGGAGCCATTTGATGAAGAAGGAACTGAGAAAAAAGTAAAATAAACAATCAAACATGTTTTGTTTCTTATACATTATTAATGTTTATTCAATTGTTAGCATTTTCAACTATCAGTTAAGGAAAACTGAAAATTGGTGACCTGAGTTTGCAGAGGTGACTGTGAGCACTGAGCAGAACAGAGAGGATGCTGGGAGTCTTTTAGACTAAAGATTTGGAGAAACAGAAACCTCTTTGATTGAATGCTGCTATTGATAATGTATTAAACATCAGCGGTTAAAAAGTAACTAATACTCTGAGTAGTTTTTAAGACAAGTACTTTTACTGAAGTATTTTTCACCAGTACTTGTAATTGAGTAATATTTTAGTAATGTAACAGTACCTGTACTTGAGTCCAGATTTTCAGTACTCTCTCCACCACTGATGAATTGTTGGGTTGCATTAAGTTGAACAAAGTTACAGAAGTAGTTGTCTTAAGAAAGAAAAAAGAGAGCCTGGGAGGCAAGTTTAATCTGTCTAATCTCTCACCTCAGCACCGCCGGCCCGTCAGGTTTTAATAGTAGAGTACTGATAGTTTGAGAGTTTATTAAATACAAAAAATAATGCAACTCTGCAAAATTATTATGAAAACAATCATTTTATCCTCCTTGATTGTGGTCAGTAGACACTAGGATTACACCATCCACATTACAAAGTCATCTACCAGGAATGTGTCATTTCATTCAAACACTGCAAATAATACTGTGGATCAGCTCTGCTGAGAACAGACCAGTCCACAGCTGAAACCATTCCTCTGTTGTTGCCAAAGATGAGCACAGACCAATTTCATTATTTATTAATTGTTGAAGCTCTACTAAATATCCATGAAAATATTTTTAATTAATTCAATTCTTAACTGTCATTATTTAATTAATGATTAATCATGAACATCTTTACTCCAAACTTGTGCTGCTGCAGCGTTTTGTTTTGTTTTCTGTTTGTATCTAATGTTTTTCATTGGTCTGTTTGTGATCAGATCACCTGATTGGCTACAAAAATGCAGATGAAAAGTTTGGATATAAATTCAAATCATACTGAGTGCTCAACTATGATTTTAAATGTAACTAAGTAGATTACATAGTGTAATAAGTATGAGTAAAAGTACAGAGTTGAAAATCTACTCAGAAAAGTACAAGTATAAAAAAAACTACTACCCTAGGGACATCTAATCATTAGTCATTAATTCAGATTGTTTATTTAAATTTATTTTATTAAATAAAACTGAAAAATGCTGAATTGTTGCTGGAGTAATGTGAATGCAGAGTGGGGCCAGCGTGGACAACAGTGATGAGCCATGCTTTCACTCATATAAAAGCTCATATTATTAAACCCAGAGTTTAGTCGCTATCACCTGTGTGAAGTCCAAACATTGGCACACTGGTAGCAGGTGTGGGGAAAAATGTGACTCAGCTAAGCACAAGATTAACCTCGCCTATACCCTCCCTCCCCTCCACCCAAAGCCCCAACTCACGTTTACTGCTGCTGGAGCTCTTCCTCCTGCTGTTCCTCCTCCTCCCCCTCTTGCTCATTCTTAAATCCACTCCAGCCTCACATGAACTGAGACACAACACAAAGAAAATAGAGGTTTTTACCATTGTAAACATTATATTTTTAAATGTAAACTTCAACACACATACTGTATGTTAGGTTGAGTCCATCTTTAGACCTCAATTTGCAATGAATTCTGGGATACAGTGAGAACATTTCACTGGAAGGATGGGACAACTTGGTTTCACAGCATCACGTTTTGTTCCACGTTTCGCTAAATTTGGTCAAGTTAACAAAAACACATATACAACATCCAGTTAGATTTTCAAAATAAAGGTTGCTGAGAAACATTTCAGGTGACGGTCAGATTTAGTTGGTTAGGTTTGGGAAAACATCATGGTTTGGGTTAAAATAAGTACTTCCTGAAAGGACCAGTGTGTAGGATGTAGTGGCATCCAGCAGTGGGCTTTCATCTTTAACTTTATTTATTTATATAGCACAGATACATTTCAGATTGCAAACACCTTGTCTCACTCTCCATTTCCACATATGTAGGAGAAAGTTCAGAAAAAACATAAAAGCCTGTATCAAGAGCAGCTGTTTGGTTTGTACATTCTGGGCTGCTGTAGAAACCTCCGTGTAAGAGGACCCTACTTCCTCTGCTGATATAAATGGCTCATTCTTAAAGGGATGGTTCACTCAAAAATGAACATTCAGTCATTATCTGTTCACCCTCATGCCACCTGAAGGTTGGGTTTAGTTTTTTAGTCCACAAAACTCTGCTGGAAAACAGTGTTGAAACGGTGTTCACAGGAAAACAGTGTTGCAGAATCTCCTAAACAATGGTGGTGGTGGTAAACAATGAATGGTGAACAGTTTTCAAACGTAAAAAACAACTGGGAAAAAAAACATAAAATGCTCTCATGCTGCTCGTCTGGTGTAATCCAGGTCTTGTAAAGCCCAATACACTGTTTGCACACTGTCACACGACACACACTCAGTTCAGACAGTGTGCACGTGAATGTGGCTCCAAGCTAAAGATCTACAGTGAAGATTCAGGCTAAAAACATGGTGTAAATAACATTTTTTGGTCAACCTGGCATGTTGGGGCTTTAGGACACTTGGATTACACCAGATGAGTAGTATGGAGGCATGTTATGTTTTTATTCTGTTGGGTTTTTTTTTTACCTTTGAAAACTGGTCACCATTCACTTCCATTGTTTGGGAGATTCTGCAACACTGTTTTCCTGTGAAACTCCAGCAGTGTTTTTCTACACTTATGCAAACATACTTATGAATGTTATATTACATTTCTGCCATATTCTGCCAATAGATCCCCCTAAATCTGACACACTGGACCTTTAAAACAAACAACTTTGACTATTGGCTTCACACAAGCACCAAACTCCAGTCTCCAATGTGACAGTCTGGTGTTTTACTCATATATCCACCCAGACCTCATACTTCAGTGGACTTTCTCACTGTTAATACTACATGCAGCCTCACACACACTTTTCATGCCTAGATGAGACAAACCGTGACACTGACGTGATATTTTCTAGTGCAGTCATTCCCAAACACTGGGTCGGGACCCATAGGTCACAGGAGATTTTATTTGGAATCTCAAATAAATAAAAGATTTTGGAGGAAATCTGAAAATTTAAGATTCACATTTACAGTGCACATTTTATAAAGCATTTAAAATGTGTATACTGATGAGAGGAGCAAACAATAGCCTGTTATTCTGTCTAAATGCACTCATTTTGTCTCATTTATGAAGTAGGATAAAATGTCCTGTGTTGTTTTCATGATGAGAGGAAATAAAATGAAGGTGATTGCCTTTTAATTCAGCTTAAACAAATTTAGTTCTTATTTCTTCAATTCTAACATGTGTATATATTTTCAATAAAGCATCAAGATAATATAAGGTGATGCTGAAATGGCAGTAAAACGGAATTTTCATTTATGCACGAATGAATCTATTGATAAAGGTTAGTATGACTTGGGTCATAATGGTTTGTCATTTTTAAAAGTGGGTCCCCGGGAAAAAAAAGTTTGGGAAACACTGTTCTAGTGGATGGGTAAAGACAAGGACATGACAATAAGGAAAGCTTACTGTCTGTTCTTCAGATAAACTGCAGTGAGTGTCCACTTGTCTGGGAGCCATCCTCTATCTGGACATTTCCACAGTACTGATCAGGAAGATACATTGAAGTTATTTAAAGGCAAAAATATTTTTGTTATGCTTCAAACACATTTTGTGGCCAAAGCTGAGCTACTGTCCTCAAACCGACACATTGGTGTTGGCATGTTCGTCACACACACACATGTCCTGCTCATGCCAGCAGATCCAACAGATCCCTCATTAAGCAGCTAGATTCATTCTGTCTGAATGAATGACGGTTATAATTAGATCAAACTGAAAAATATCTTAATATCAAATAATTGCAACAAGATGGACGCTTTTTTTTTAAAATCAGAGACACTTTTCCAAATTTCCAAATCACAATAGAGGATTGATAGAAGAACATTGCACAGATTTTATTTAATTAATTGGATAAAAAAAGCAAAGTCAATCAGATGTGTTCTAAATAACTTGCAAATCCAAAAGTCCCAGTAAGTTTCTGTGTAATTTGAATGCATGTTTGAAAGCTGTATCTGTGGGGGTTGTATTGACCAGGTGGATAACATGATGCACATTTCTTCAGAAAGCCAAATAAAGAGCTGGTTTACCTTTTGGTGTCAGGTCCTTCAGGCTGCTAACAAACCTTTAAAGTGTTAGTATGAAGAATCCAGGCAGACAGACGGTCTGTGAGCAGCTGCTGTGTTTCCACACCGTCTACATTGTCTGTGTGTCTCAGACTGCTCCACTTATTGTTTCTATTCTCAACCTAAAGCAGCTTATTACGTTTAATCTCATGAGCCACCAGTGATGTCAGTGTGAGGCTTGTTTATTCAGAGGCTATCCTGCATCACCTGCAAATGAGGGCAATCGAAATAAAAACAAAAGATGTTGTAGCTGGATGTTTAAATGTGTTCAAATGGTAAATGGCTGCATTTACACGAAATGGCACTTTAAAATTTCTCACAATCACACACACAAAGCATGTAAGGTACTGTATGGACCATCTCGAGCCTTTTGGGGTTCAGTGTCCTGCTCAAGGCTTACTTCAACATGCAGATGACCCACTGATGACCTGTCCTGAACCACAGTTGCTCTTTCTCATTTTTGCTAAACAAATTCTTCAAAAGATTACTCGATTATTAAAATATCAATCAGTGGAGCAGCTCACTGTTCACCTAATAGGATAGGAAATGTAGCAACACATTCACATGTGAAAAAACAAAGTTGCCCAGAGGAAACATCATTAACTTTCTGTCACTGATTACATGAATTGAAATGAGAAAAATGGCTTTTGCCTGATAAAGATCTCATGTATGTGCAGATCTTTGTATTTGCTGTACTCACCACAGAGCTTTGGTTTGAGTCGGGTTGGGCTGTATTTCTCATATATTTCATGGGCTTACATCACGTTTGGGCTGTGTTATTATTGTTATGATCATTCTTCCTCTTCTTTTTATTATTATTATTATTATTATTATTGTAATTGTTATTATCATTAGTAGTAATAGTATTTTTTTTTTTAAATTTTCTCACCAGTTTTGTTGTTACTAATACAAATAGTATTGTCCCTGTCACTTGTTAAAGGATTAGTTTACCCAAAAATAAAAATTCAGTCATTATCTTCTCACCCTCAAACCAACTGGGGGTCAGGTTTAGTTTTTTAGTTCACAAAACACTGCTGGAGTTTCACAGGAAAACAGTGTTGCAGAATCTCCCAAACAATGGAAGTGAATGGTGACCAATTTTGAAATGTAAAAAACAACTGAATAAAAACATAAAATGCCTCCATACTTCTTGTCTGGTGTAATCCAAGTCTCCTAAAGCCCCAAGATGCCAAGTTGACCAAAAAAAGTTATTTACACCATGTTTTTAGTCTGAATCTTCACTGTAGATCCTTAGCTTGGAGCCACATTCATGTACACATACAATGCCTATAAAAAGTATTCACCCCCTTGGATGTTTTCCCCTCTTATTGCTTTTATAAATGGAATCATGGTCAATATAATTTG
>JAJHUR010072340.1:13910-58150 GCA_027495735.1 Lutjanus campechanus | reverse complement strand
TATCTATCTATCTATCTATCTATCTATCTATCTATCTATAAGGACTTGTGTCATCTACAGGGACATATACCATTGTTTGACAATCTCATATCTCGTGGTAAGTCCACATTATGTTAATTAATCAAAATTACCCGTACATAATAGGAATGGGATTTTCACATCTATAACCTCAGTCTTGAGCTCTACAAGTTGAGACTGTTTTATGACCAGTTAAAAACTCCTTGTAGAAGCTTTTATAAAACTAGCTGTGTTCACACCAGTGCTTTGCTGAAGTGGTTCCACCATCAAATCTAATAAATGTTTTAGGTAGTATAAAAATTGTATGTGTAAATTGGTCAATACTAAACATCTGTAGTGCTGTCCAACCAAAGAGAAAACAACTATATAAACAGGAAACCACTGTAGCATCATAAACTGAAAGATAACTTTCAAAAAGTGATAACCTGAAAGATCTCCCCCACTCACAAATGTGTCTTCCTTAAGTTTATGTCCCCTAAAATGTATGACCTTGAATATATTGACTTATATCTGGGTAGAGTTTGTCACTAGAGAGTTGTTTTCACATTCCTCTACTGAAGGTGGAGATGTCTGTGCACTTCCCCGAAATAGGACAGACAAATGTAACCCAGGCAAGCTAGATTTGCCCTGTAGCCAGTCGCCAATCTAATATGCTTTATGCGGGCAAAGAAACCTGAAACTTCCCGTGCAGAGCAGACTTGTCAGTAGCATTAGCTGTGTCAGCCACTGGCAGCTACAATCTAGCAAGATAACAAACAACATAAACAAATTAAAGATGACAATTACACTTACCATCCTGATACAACTGCTAGACTCCATATCCAAGTCTGGGTCTGACTGAGGCTCAGTCTTAAATGGCGGCATTTTGAGGAGGTTTGCTCTAACGCTAAAACAAGTTATCTTGATGTATGTTGCTCTTTCACTAGTCAAACGTGGTGGTGGGTGGGATAGGAGGCCTGATCCAGAATTAATCAATGTGGGAGAAAAAGTCTAAGTGCTTCAAGGCCCTTTTCAGGCTTTAAAAAAATATATTTTTATGTGGGGAGACCTTATTAATCAAAATATTAATCATAGCACAGTGTTTTACACACTTCAAATTGTGTCTGGAGGGGAACTTCAATTTCCAATCCTTTGTAGATGTAGAGTGCATCAATCAGATTTGTTTATAATGTGTACATGGAGAATTGTGTGATTTCATTAGTTAGTTTGCAGTTTAATAATAATTGGACATATCTGATTATGCTAACCTAATGGACACTATTTATCCATTTTGCCTAATGTTATGCGCATAATGTGTTTTTAATTTGAGGCATTTGTTAAAGGCAATTTAAAAGTCTTGCCAGATTACAGTATCATTAAACAACATTTTGGTCATATTTGAGCTTACGTCTTTTACTTTTCAGTCTAAGCAGGTAATTTTAGGAGGCTAATGTGAGTTTTATCAGGTGGTTCAGTTGGCTACGTAGCAGTTACACCTGGCAGCTACTGGGTGTAAACTTTCCTGCGTGAGAATTGCTGGGAGGAATGGGAAGGATTTCCCCTCTCTGCTTTTGATACCCCCCCTGTGGTAATTCACTTTTTATCTGCTGTGGGGATACATGTTATCCCTGTTTCTGTTTCAGAGTCCTGAGTGGATAAACTCTCATATGTTAAAGTGGCAATGATGACTGTGTCTGACACAATAAATTAATTTCCATAACTGTCCCTGGCATTTTCAAGTTAACTGTTTATGTAAACAATAATAACAAGCTTAGTGCTGATGTTTCCAAGCCATCAAAAATGAACCAAACAAAAACAAAGTCACGATAATTTAGGAAAATTTCCCCCCTTCTGTTAATTTACAAATCATACACTGCGTAAGACCTAGCAGTTAGCATTAGTTTGTGTGGTGTAATCTGATTCATTTTATGCTTAAATCTTCACTCAGTAAACACATACACTAGACATTTTAAATGGGCTGCATTTGAACTCACAAAGAGCTCCTAATTCTTCAAGACGCTTGAGGTAAAATTGACGGCACATTTTCAAATGTGAGCAAATTATCTCTTCACCTTCAGGTGTTTGCTGTGTAATTTTCTATAATATGTATCTGCAGTGGCATTTCTGTGAATAGGTTTGCTGCTTTGCATGTGAGACGGGTCGTATTGGGCTCACAAAAATATGTTTTAATTAGTCAGACTAAATTGATTTTCTTCTCAAGTGTGGTCATTATTGTTTACCGGTTTTCCCAAGTGAATTTTTCTTTTTCTTTTTGGATGAAAGCAGTAAGCCATTCTGAAGCATTATGAGCAAATGGGTCCGTGGTTAGGGATTTTGACAAATTGTTAGGACGTTGGACAGGACGGCTTCTAAGCAGCCGAGAAGTGTAAATGCTTCAATGTGAATGACTCAAAGTGGAAACGAAGGAGACAACAGGGTGACTGGCCCATTGCACTTTAAAAGAGACACAGAAAACAGAGAGCTCCTCTTTGTTTTCCTCCAGAGAGGGGAAAAGAGGGCAGAAGGTGTGTTATTCAGTGTGAGCAGAACAGAATGAAGAGATGGGTAGTGAGGGGAGATAAGGTTCATTAGAGGAGGTGAGCAGGAACAAAGCCTAATCTCCATTTTAACCTTACCTTTAGAGGAAGACCGCAGTTGCTGCTGTGATAAAGGACTAGTGCAGCCCTAAGCTATGCACAGAATACTGATTAATCCCTTACCATTGTTATCAGGAGACGTCAGCTAATGCTGCGATGCTGAATCGCACTCAGCTGCTGTGGCTGAGGACATTTTTTTCTCTCTATCTGTCCCTTTCTCTTTCTCTCGCTCTTGTCCATTCTCTAGGTCTATCCGTCTCTCGCTTCATGAGGGAAGAATAGGCGCCTGGAGCCTTTGATGGCATAAGGGGGCGTTAGTGTTTTGATAAGTATTGATATCAATCTTATAAATCTGAATTTAATGACCCGATGTGCCTGGACTGTGGACATTTGTCATGGAATCCTCATATGAGGAATAAAGCTAAATAGGTTCTCTGAATTCACATTTACTCATTTGGACAGAAGATCGCTCGCTCCTGCATTATAAACTATGACGACGACAATCCCGCGCATTTGTGTTATCGACGTACTCAGCACCTTGTCAAAAATACAGTACAGTAGCACAAAATGGAGAGCATGAGACAATTCTAAGGTTGGGTTTCCCTGACAAGAAGTAATTTTTAGACCTGATGAAATGTTTAACTTTAAATTGTGCTGCACCAAAACTTTAAAAGTTTAAAATATGATCCAGTATTAACTTTAAATTTGAGTTGAGTTAAGGAGGGTTTAACTTTTAAAATGGCTGCTTTTTAGAGGGATTGAGCAACTGCCAGGCTGTCTCTTTTTCATTGCTGTTGTCTGTTTTCAATCTATTTTGGTCAATCAATATGGCCAACAAGCTCAAAGGAGGAGAAATTAGAGCTTCTCTGCTGAGCCCTAAGTAGACTAACTAGCCTAACTATTTTTTCAGCTAACAATGTAAACACAATGTAATGTTTTGTTAACTTTTTAGCTAGCTAACAAACAATAGAATGTTTTATTGACTTTTTAGCTGAGTAGCTAACAGTGTGACACTTTGTTAACTGTTTGGCTAACTAGTAAACAATGTAACGTTTTGTTAACTTTTTAAGCTAGCTAACAGACAGTGGAATGTTTTGTTAACTTTTTAGGTAACTAGCAAACAATGTAGCGTTTTGTTAACTGTTTAGCTAACTAGCAAACAAAGGAATGTTTTGTTAACTTTTAAGCTAGCTAACAACGATGGAATGTTTTGTTACCTTTTAAGCTAACCAGCAAGCAATGTCATATTTTGTTAACTTTTTATCCTATTCCTTTATCTACCAAAGAATGTAAAATTGGCTAACTAGCAGACAGTACAACATTTTGTTAATTTTTTAACTAATTAACAAGCAAAGTAACGTTTTGTGAGGAATGCAATTTGCGCCTTTTTTTATACTTCCCAACAGAAGATTTATTTTTTATTTATTCATTAATTTCACGATGCAATTTGGATAAACAGGCCTCTCCACATTGATTAGACTTTGTTTCATTTCAGTTTACATTGATAAACTTGGATTTCTAAATCCAGATTAGTTTTTAATTGTGCAACAGAGCTCTGCTTAATTAAACTAACTCTGATTAGACTTAGATTAAATTAATCTTTATGGGTGCAACACAGTCAAAGAAATTGAGGAAAGAAAAGCAATAAGAGATTTGAGAGGGTAAAGATAAGAAAAGAAAGAACAACCGTGAAAAAACACAAAAAGGCAAGCTTCTGCAGAGGTTGAGTGGTTGAGTCTCAGCGTGAGTTCTTACCGTCCTTCCCTGTTTCCCTCCACCTCCCTTCCTCCTTTTAGTCTGTCTCTCTTGATGGATTGGCCCATCAGTTAGAAATAATTAGGATGAGCTGTAGTCTTGTCTTGCTGAATGCAGTATCACCAGGGAGCAGGGTCAAGCCTTAAAAGCAGAACTTCATCCTGCCTTCATTTTATATTCCTGCAGGGGGAGGGTTTGCACATAAAATTGCATCATTCCACTTTATTACTCTGATACCTCTGTACAGGATCATGCAAAGACAAGCAGTTAAAGTCAAATAGCTGATGGTTTCACCTGCTACTTCATAGAAACCGTGCTTCTACAGCATGTTGTAAGCTGTTATTTTCACCTGCAAAAGTGTCAGCCTGAGCTTCATCAAACATAACAGCAAGACAGTTAGTGCACACAATATATAACACCTGTCAGTTTGTAAGTGATAATGTCGTAGACTGAGCCTGAGGGCGTCATCACATTCGCATTTTCCCCTCATCTCTGCCTATATTTTCATTCTTTTATCATATGTAGTGAGTCACTCCCTCTTCAGCAGATGCTTTTGACCACTGGAGGCCAACACTCGACTCTGCAGATTGCTGATAAAACCATTTTCATATTTAACATCCCTCAAGTGTGTGCTCTTTATTAAACTCCAACACACTGCTATGATAAATAGTTAAAATAGATGCATCGTGGGACCTGTGTGGTTTGTGGATGAAGTCTTTGGTGTTGAAGAGTAGAGTATGAACATGGTGTAAAGGATATATCTAGCAGATTTAAATTTTCACTGATTTGTGTAACAGAATACGTTGAACGTGGTTTTAAATATATGTGTAATGTAACTGTAATTTCTTGTAGATGTAAGTTCAAGTATAATTTATTCAACAACTGCAAAAACCTGCCACACTTTTTAAAACAGTAATCCATCTAAAGATTTTTTTTTCTCTAACTGCTGGTGTCTGTATGCCAAGGCACTTCTCAGCATGGCAAGAGGAGAAATCCAGCATTTGCATTACCTTGCAGTTCTTGGTAAATCTACAGTATGCTTACAACAGGGTCTTGGTCTTAAATCAATCAATTTTTACATCCAGTTCAGATGAAGCTTCTGGAGCAGAGTGACTTTGAAGCTGCACTAATCCACTTTTTTATATTCACAATAAATTGAATGACTGCCTGTAATGTAAGAGGTGTCGCTCTTGGTGACAGACCCACAGAGATTTATCGCACTCTCCTGCAGGTCCCCCCCGGTTCTATGAAGCTCTTTAGTGTCGTTCAGCTCATTGTTTTGGTTTTACAGCTTACACCTTTAATGTTTTGGTTCCAGCTTGCTGCTCTCATCAACCTCATTACACAGCAGGCCACTGTTTTAAGCAAGAAACAAGCAGACATGTAAAAGGCCTCTCACCCCAGTTTATAGGAGCACACCCTGACTGAAAGAGATGCAGTGTGTCTTTGGAATAGTTTTCTGTACCTTTGGGGTCACTTGTGATAAGTGTGTCTCTTTATATTGTTTTGTGTCTCTTTATGGTAATCATGTGTCTCTCTGTGGTTGTTCTGTGTCTCTTTGTTTTGTGTCTGTGTGGTAACAGTGTGTCTCTGTAGTTGTTGTCTCTTTGTGGTGACTCTGTGTCTCTTTGTAGTTGTTTTGTGTCTCTGAGGTAACACTGTTTCTTTGTAGTTGTTTTGTGTCTCTTTGTGGTAACTGTGAGTTTCTTTGTAGTTGTTTTGTGTCTCTGTTGTTGTTTTGTGTCTCCTTGTGGTCATTTTGGGTCTCTTTGTAGTTGTAGTTATTTGCTAATGTCTAAATAAGGCAGTGTTGTGTTTATAGCTTGATATTCTGGTCCTAATGGTCGAAAATCTTTTCAGTAAGTTTTAAAGCTTCATGAACTTTACTTGTTTTTATTTGGAGGAACAAATCTCCAGGTAAAAATCAATAACTGAAGCATTTGGAAGCAGTCGCTAGTGCCTGATAGAGTCTTTCAACCTAATCGATCAAGGCAGATGGCCGCCCACCCAGAGCCTGGTTCTGCTCAAGCTTTCTGCCTGTTTAAACAGAGTTTTTCCTTGCCACTTTTGCCGGGTACTTGCTCATGAATTGTTGGGTCAATAACATTATACAGTATGGTCTAGACCTGCTCTATATGAAAAGTGCCCTAAGTGCTCATTAATACACAATCTCACCAATTAGATCTTTCATTTAAAACAATTAACATGTACACATTTTTGTGTAAATGGCTGCATATACTGTACTGCTATAAATTCAGAGAAATCAGATTTTTCATCCCACTGCAGTTTTAACCCAAGATTTTACGTAACAACCTCCAACACAGCCTTAAATTAATTGCATTGTCTCTGTCTGTGCCAGAAAAAGAAGTTGCCAGACAGCCCTGCCCATCTATAATGACACCTTTCTCCACCTGTACGGGTTGTTATTGCCGTCTTGGGACGCCTCTGCCTGTCTACTGTATATGTCGTCCGCAGCCTCCCTCTCTGTCCTTTTCACTGATGAGACCTGAGTCCCAGTGGACCCTCTCCCCCTTCCTGATAATGGCTTTTTTTGTCAGGCCAGAGTCTGACCTTCTGCTAATACCAGTGAACAATAATATCACAGCCATCATCTTCTTCATCACCGCCATCTCTCTCTGTCTGTATTTTTCTTTTGTTTGGCATGCATTCAAGGCCACGGGATGGCATGAATTATATTTTAATAAGTTTGTGATGTGTTTGTTCTTCACTCTCCCTTGTTCCTTATTTGAGCAATTTACTCTCTTAGATGGAAAGTTTAGCTTGTCTTTCCTCCAGCGGCTCTAACAGACATGAACTTGTGGTCACTGCCGCACCCGCCTGAAGAAAATTTGCAAAAACTCAGACAGACACTGGGGCTGTAGTTCATTCCCCGCGCAGATTCATTATTCAAACATGACCTTTCTTCCTCCTCCTCTTTAAAAGTGGCACCTTCATGAATTTTGTCAGATAGACAGATTGGTTGGCACCTTCAAAAATGCAAGGTGGTAGAGGTGCCACAGACAATCTTGCACTGGCACTTTTCTCTTCTCCATTATTGAGATGAATGGGATTCTGAGAGTGAGTGCAGAGTGGCAGTGGGGGGGTAGTGTCTGAATTGTTGGTTGTGTGTTTTTCAACCTTTTTGACCAAAACAGAGGAATGGGAGGGTGTGAGAGACTGACACATAAAAGAAAAAGTGTGTGTGCATGTATGCTTGCGTGAGTGCCTGGGTGTTTGCCAAGCCTTTCATGTTCATTGCATGGTGCCTTGTCTGTGTCAGGCTTCACATACTGATCAAACTCTGTGGCTCAGCTGGCTGGAGGGGACAGGGGAGGAGAGCTGCACATAAAAAAAATGACCGGTCACCTCTGTCATTGCTGTTGTGCTTTAACGTCCCATGTTTTTTGCACCAGGTGCGGACCGTGAGCATGCACAGGATTTTACACACGGCACTTCATCCCTAAAATACCCTCTCTGCCCCTGTCCGTCTCATCTTTCTCCAAAGTGCATTCAGGCTCATGCATGTACGCTCAGGGAAAAAAGTGACATTCCGAAACACAAGCTGCTCACTCACCACATTCCCATGGTGGCTATTTCCCTCTGACATCATGTTCAGGGTGGGAAGTTCAGATGCTGTTATCCAAGAGATAATGTTGTACCGATCTGTTTCAAGTTGTCATATAAAGTCATATAAACATACAAAATTGTTATCATTTCACCGTTTCCCAAAAGATCAGCAAGTGACAAGACAATGGGCAGTGAAAATTCAGAGGGACATGAGGCCATATTTCAAAGTAAAACAACACATTTGATAACCCTTAGACCAGTGGTTCCCAAAGTGTGATTCATTTAAAAACAGTATTCAGTAAACAGTAATTTTTCAAAATAGTTTTAACATTCTCTAAACTGTAAGTTAAATTGCCACAACTGTTTCCTGGGACATCACAACTCTATTGCATGTTAGCAAAAGGTAATAACTCACCAAAAACATTTCATTCACGTATCAAAACCAAGTTATTGTTTCATTAAATTGGCCAGTGCGACCAAAATGAGTTGTTGTTCTGTCACTGTGTGAGCCGTACTAATATAATATTAAGATGTTTTTTCACCATGATGACAGTCAATCCTGGAAATGTTTCTTATATTAAAAAAATCTCTGTTTTGTTCTTTACTTTTGTTGACTCACTGACTGCCTACTGCACCATACAAGAAGGTAAGTTTTATCTACCTGAACACTGTTGTGTATCACACTGAGATTTTAAGATTCAAATCTCTTTACCCGACCTCAGAGATGTTCTGGCTCAGTCAGTAACATTATGTGACATAATGCTCATTGGAACACATATTTCTAGTGTTAATACAGATTACACCCACAACAAAAATGTGTTCTAGACACTTCCAACGGTGTGTGTTGTATGTCGCAGTAATTGTTAGCTGAATGCTAATGTTAGCTGTTGTCTAACTATAGCTAATGGGTTATCAAATATGTCATTTTAGCTTGAAACGTGGCCTGATGTCCCTCCAGATTTTCACCATCTGGTTCTTTTCAGTTGCAGATCAATCAGGATGCGGTGACATGATCTGTCAGATTCTTTACGTTTATATGACTTGAAACCAGAAGCTAATAGTAGCTAACAGTAATGCTCACTAACAGCAACTAACAGTAGTATTAGCTAACAGCAGCTAATGTCAGATTCTCTAGATTTATACGACTTATAACCTGGAACACAGCAGTATGACATTTGTGCTTCCCACCTTGTGGAAAATGGCTGCTGTGTGAATATGGTGAATTGTATTTTCAGTTGCTAATCAATTGAAAAGCGGTGAAATGATAACAATTTGTCAGATTTCCTACATTTACTGTATATGACTTACAACCTGGAAATCTTTTTGATAATAGTATTTGAGCTTCCCACCCTGGGTGCTATACCTCAAAGGAAAATGGCGAGTAAGTGAAAAGGAAAAAGAGTACAATTTTATTTGCAAACAACATAATGGGTTCATGACTTCCATGACATTATCTGTCACATGTTCCCCCATCTTTCCCGTTATATGCTTCATCCCTGAGAGGAGGTTCTGCCTCAGAAATAACTCTCAGGAGGTGTTTCATAAATACTAAATATAAGAAACATGTTCTGTTATCAATAAGTCTTTTTCTCTTGGCAGTCATGATGTATTTTACATGGCAGCCTCGGTGAAACCTGCTTCATCGTGGTGATGGACCTGAAGGGAGGAAGATGGAATTCAGCACTGAACGCAAACCCATTTTCAATTACACCAAAACCCCACACGCGCACTGCATAAGCCCGTGCGTGTTCATGTTCTTTTAAAAGAAAGAGATTGCTCTAAAATGCAATACAATCTTTGAACAAATGGGGAAAAAGTTACAACTTCCCAAGTTTGAAAACACATTCTGCTTAAGTAGAGCAAAATTGCTGTGTTTTACTTGACAACCTGATAAGGCAAGGTATACTATCTTTTTTTTATAATAGAGAAAAAAATATTTTTCTCAAATCAAATGTTATCTGAAGGTGTGAATGTTTTATGAGTGCACCAGGAGGTTAGTGCCAGGCCTCGCTGGGTATCCTGGCATGGATTTAAGGGATGCTGATACAGGCAGTGAATCACTTTAGCACGCACGCCATTAGATGAAACTGAGTATTGCCAACATGTTTAAGTCAGTTTGTGTCACCATGAAATATATTCAGCCACAAAACTGTGTAGTTTGAAAAAAAGAAACACCATGAAAATAGGCATATTTTCAAAAGACGTACAAATCAAAAATATTGAATCCGTGTTATGATTCAAAGTAATAAATGTGTCCAATTTCTCTCTCATTCTCTGTTTCCTGAAATTAAAAATACAAGCTTTCCATCATGCTGTGCAATTGTCACATTCAAATCAAATTAGGCTGAGACAAAAAGCTCATAATCCAAACCACAGTCTTGACATATGCCTTTCAATGTCACTTCGCTCTGACTCAAAACTTTTCCGCAATCAGCATTCCTCTTTTACCGTCACAATCAACCATCTCTGTGCTGAGGTTTCCCGCTGGGGGACACACGTGTGTACCTCGTCCTAGTGTTGGTAAACACAAACTAAAGGTCCGTTCGGAGATGGATCCATGGAGTAGTTATGAGGAGACTGGATGATGGGTGTGTCAGGGTGAGATTGGGCCTTGATCTGTGAAGGGGCAACACATTCTCATCCCAACTTGTCACATTTGAACATTTTTTTCAGGCGGTGATTGGGGCAGTGACACACAGAACATGCTGGCTATGCATGTCCTTGAAAAAAATGAGGGGGCGTAGGTTTGTTAGTAACTGTACTCTCTGCTGTTCAAGCAACTACCTTGGGTTTAGAAAATCCCAGGACCATCAGAGGCAGTAAGATCTTGATTATCTGGTATCATGAGACTAATTGTTATAGGCATTTTGCTGGGAAATGTAGGAACAGGCATTGTTTTTCTCTGCAACATGTTTTTTTTAACCACACAAAAGTAGTGGGAAAGTGGGAGTAAAAAGAGCAGGACAGACCCTTTCCACATTTTGACTTATGAAAGCAAGAAAGGTAGCTAGAGGTTGAATTTAGGTGAGACAGTTCCAGGAGCACTGGTATTGTGCATGCTCCCTCACTGACATGGCATACTGGGACACTTAGTTACATCAGTGCTTTTCAATTTTTGACAAGTCAAAATGCCTGCTGTGAAAATTGTCTATTGGGGTTTCTCCCCCGCAGTCGCCGGTGATTTCGGTTAAGTGTTGATCAAATCATCTTGCCTCAAGCTAGTGTTGACTTTTTCAATATTCAGCCTTAGCTGAGTGCTGTGAGTGCCTAAAACATAAGTATAAAAAAGTTGCTTTTGATAAACTTTTGGTTGCTATGAGTGCATATTGTAAAATAAGATACATAAACAAATAAATAAATAAAAAGTGTCGTCAATGGACATTTTGCAGATCTGTCCAATATTGACCCTTGATACCCAGCAAAACCTTAGTCAACTTTCTTTTTTCTTGTTTCTTGTACTTAGATATGCTACGTCCAACACTCATCTGTGTTTGAAAGAAAAACAAATTGTACTTCGCTAGCAAAACACTAGCTGGCGAGCTCATTAGTTAACAATAACAACGCTAGTAAGTTAGCATTATGCTAACATTAGCATTATGAATTTAACCATCTTCAAAACTTCTTTTTCTTTTCAACATCAACAGGCCTACTATGTAATATGCCCAAGTACAGGAAAAAGGAAAGGAGACACGTGACAACTGGTCTTGAGTTTGCTTTTAAAAATATCAACACTCTCTGCAGCCCTCAGGTCTTCAGGATTTTCCACAGACGTGGACCACGGTAATAAAAGGATGCCTCACCGTGGGTTTTTGTTCTAACTTTGGGGAAAATTAAAAGGCCACTACTCAAAGACCTGAGGGTTCTAGAAGGTTCATTCAATAAAAGCAAATTGGTAGGATAAATTGGTAATAAATAATAATAAGTAATAAATAAATTGGTAGGACTAAGACCATTAAGAGCCCTATACACCAGTAAAAGGATCTTAAAATCAATTCTGCAGCACACAGGAAGTCACTTAAAAACAGACACTTAAAAATTGGTGTAATGTGTCCTCTCTTTCTGGTCAACGTCAGCACACGTTCAGCTGAGTTTTGTAGTGTCTGTTCTTGAGCACTGTTTTCCTTAGGACAACCACAAAGTGGAGCATTACAGGAATCAATTCTGCAGGTAATAAAAGCATGCATCAGTGTCTCTGTGTTGGCAAAGGAGAGAAACGGTCGCACTCTGGTGACGTTCTTCAGATGATAAAATCCAGTTTTGGTTATGTTTCTAATATGTGGTTCAAAACTAAGATTTAAATCAAAGGTAATCAAAGGTTTTTCATGTGTTGACAGGATTTTAGTGCAGTTTTGCATTGAGTTTCTCTCTCTGAGCTTCAGGACCATTAATTAAGACCTTTGTTTTGTCCTGGTTGAGCTGAAGACAGTTCTCTGCCGTCCAGGACTGGATATCTAAAATACAGTTTAAAAGGGCATCAATTGGCTCTGAGTCGTCAGGAGACATGGCAGTGCCCTCTCTGTGTTGTGATTGGCTTGAAAACCAGGCTGGTATTTTCCAAAAATATTGTGGGAGATATAAAATAATTTAAGTGATTGAAAACAAGCTCCTCTTAAATTTTACTTATAAATTGCAGCTTGGACACTGGTCTGTTATTCCTAAGTACTGAGGCATCTAAATTATTTTGCTTCAAAAGAAGAGTAACCATGACAATCTTAAAAGCAGTAGGAAAAACACCCATCTGAAGCGAGTAGTTTACAATGTTAAGACCATCTTCATCTAAAAAGCTATAACTGTTTCATAATAATTGGATGTGGGGATGGGGTCTAAAAAGCAGGTTGCTGTTTTTAATTAAGAAATTACTTTACCAAGCATTTCAGCATCAACCAGGACAAACTTCTCTCGTGTTTCTTCACATAAAAACAAAGGCTGAGGGGTGTTAAAATTCATAGGCTGGGATTGACATGAATTAGATCTGATAGTTTCTATTTTGTTTCTGAAGTAGACTGCAAATTCTTCACATTTTGAGGTGGTTGACATACTGCTAGACTTCATAAAAACAGGATTTATTAAACGATCAATGGTTGAAAAAAGAATTTTTGGGTTGTTCAGGTTGTCAGTATCAATTTAGAGAAATGTGCCTGTCTTGCATGTTTAATTACTTTATCGTAGATAGTGAGTTGATCTCGGAAAATTTGGTAGTTGATTATTAGCTTATTCTTCTTTCTGCTATCCGACAGTTTCTCTTTAATTGTTTAATTTCTTTGTTTCTCCGGTGGGTGTCGGATTCAGTTTTATTCAGTTTATCAAGAGTTGCTCTGAGTTTACCGTTAAAACTATCTACAAAAAAATCACAAGACAAAGGTTAAAAAGTCTGCAGGAGTGTCACTTTTCTGACAGTTCGTTCTGTAACATATTCTTGTATAAAACCACTGACAGTAAAAAAGAGAGGCCATGGGTTCTCACCAGGTCTAAAGTGTGGCCTCTGCTGTGTGTTGGCTGGTCTCAGTCAAAAACATACAATCAATATTATTATTATCTAAAAACAAGTCATTATATTGCAATTGTATGTTATATTGTAATTATATTACATTTAAAAGTGCCACACTCAGGGTCACTGTTGAAGCTTTCTTACGAAGTGGGTTAGCAGCTGGTGGTTTGTGCGTGTACGGAGATCTGAGGTTATTAAAATTCACTCCATTGGTTCGTCTCATGTTCTGTCTGCTGGTGATTATAACAGGAATGATTGAATAGTCCCTGTATTTGGGTTTACTGCAGGAGGCACTAGTGGTACTGTAGAGAGTACTGGAGAGTGTACGTGGATCATGTGAGGTCAGTAGTCAATCATGTGAGGAGGTGGATGATGATGATGATGATGATGATGATGGAATGTGATTCAAGTTGGTTAGCGGATTGTCTATGTGGTGTAAAACGTGGTGTAGTTTATGTTGGAGGAAAGCAGCCGTGCTCCACGAAAGTTCAGATAGAGGCCATCATGTTTAAAACAGTCCCTGCGCTCCCATGAAAGATTAAAATTGTCAATAAAAACAGCACCGTGCCCCCGGCTCAGTACCCTGGAGAACCGCCCCATCCCGCTGCCGAGGGTCGGGACTGGTATGGACATGAAGGCTCTCACCCTGGATCCTTATCGAATGTTAAAGATACAGATAAAATCTTGCTTTCAGATTTCCAACTGTTCCCATTTGTACATGAACCACCAACGTGTTCAAGGGGTGTGCCTTAAGTACACCATGGATTTCTGCAGAGATATTGTCGACAGTAGCACTGGGAAACAAAGAGTTGTGGAGGAGTGTGTTTTTACATGCCTGATGATGGAGTCCCTGATGATGACCATGGTGGAACCAGGCCGAGAACCCTGACCACGGTTCGGCGGGGGCCGCTGAGGGCTTCAGTCAGGTTGCGGGTCTCCGGTTGTAGCAGCTGTGGGGCTTGATCGGGTGGACGTCCTGCTGGACGTAGGAGATGCCCGGGGGTTGGAAACAGGAGGAGCAGATGAACCAGCAGTGGGAGCAGCCCGTCTGTGTCCGAGGCAGCAAGTGGAAACTCTTGTCCATCCAGCCTGCTGAACTTGTTAGAGAGGCAGAGATCCTGGGCTGGACATCCTGGGCTGGACAAGGAGAAGGGGGAGATATTTTCCCGGTTTACCACCATGTTTTCCGCGATGGTGAACCACCATCCACTGTGCGGACTGCCCCAGGGTGGAGCACTGGAGGGTCTTGGGTCTGGCTCCTGTCCGAGCCTACTGGTCTTCAGTCGGGAACTCAGCTGTGTTGGTCCACAGTCTATCCAGTTCTCCCCCAGCCGTTGCGGTGCTGTGACACTGCGTTAGCATGGTGCCATTTAGCTGCTCTTCCTCACGAATCTGATGAAGTAGAGAGACTCTTTCTTCCAGTTTGGAGACTTTCTGTTTCAGCTGAAGGCAACCCTCACAGGGAGCAGATGGAGAGGTGAGTGGTGCCATGGTGAATGCTAGCTCTCAATCTCTATGCTAACCTCGGCCTGCTAGCTACCAGGCTAAAAACAAACACAGGTATGCTAGCAGCAGCGCTTGCTGCAGTCGGCCCCTTGAAGTCCAGTTAACAGATCGCCTTCAGTAGTTCACTACTCAGCTCAAACTTTGCAGTGCTGATAAAATCAACTTAAAACAACAAAAAATGATTAACATTGGGTTTAAAACAGTGGGTGAAAATGAAGAAAAAACTTTAAAATAACTTGATAATGATTTGATGATTTTCAGCTGGCAGACATGGAGGCTGCCATGTTGTACATGCTGAGACATTTGACTCAAATCCAACAATGTCAGCCTCGTGGTGGAGCAAGAGGAAATATCATTGAGATCATCTAGGAACCATTAATGTCTGTACAGAATTTCATGCTGAAATATTTCAGTCTGGACCAAAGCAGCGGACCAACCTGCAGGCTGATACATTACAACAGACATTGCCATTCTAGAGCCGTGCTGCTAGCACGACTAAAACACATAAGTCAGGCAACATGACTTTCTTTCAGTTGGCGTGCAGTGTAATTGCTCTTTGGTGCACATTTTTATTCAACAGTTTCTGAACTCAGGCTGTATATAAAGTCTGGAGACAGACTAAGTGAAGTTATAGGAGGAGAAAAACTGCAGTAACAAACTGTATTGTTTAACAGCCTATATGTTTTAGATATAAGAACACTTAATGAGCTGTGGAGATCCTAGACTATGGATGAAGTTATAATGCAGTGTTTTAAATGTATAATTTCCACTGAGGATGCAGCCATGAATCTCATTGTTTCAATACAGTGTGAGAGTAATGTGAGGAGACAAGAGTTTGGGGAGCATGTGGCTCTGAAGTCTGTCCCTTTAAGCCCTGTGAGATATCATACTGGGACCAGTTCCAATTGAAACTTCAAATCCATCTTTTCTCTTTGGTTTCTAATTAGCAGTTAACAGATGACGCATCCAGAGACAGAAGGGAGAGAGCATGTTGTGGTGTACAGCAAAGCCTCTGGTGACTGGTATCTACCCCGTATGCCACCCAGTTCTTGTGATTTTGAGATTTTTCAGGTGAGCGATTTCCCTTTTCCTGAGCACGCCTCAGATCGAGAGTTGGGCTGATCTCAGTTAAACTCTTAATAAGCCCCATTTCACGGCATGCAGCCAAGAGATTAGATCTGACAGGGCAGGCGTGGGCTAGTACTGAGACTACAGATCTGCAGGCTAAGCTCTGGATTGGAAATCTTCCAAAGCTTGGTGCAGCTTGTTGGATGGAGAGCTCCTCGCTGTGTGATGACACCAGGAGCATGATTGCGAGAAATTCCACACTCCCTATTGACCAACCCACCTGCTACACTGACCACACCTCAATCCAGGCTTCACTGTCCTCCCAGCAGACACCGTCACATACTCTGAGAAATAAAGATGCTAACTAGAACCAAAATGGGTTCTTCAGCTTCAGCAAGGGTTCTGTTTTTGTTCCTGGTAGCACGTTTTAGAAAGGTTTCACTTGGAACCCTTTCAGAGGGTTCTACCTAGAACCCAACATAAAGAGGTATAAACCATCTGTGACATGTCTCACCCAGAACCCCTAATGAGAGGTTCTACAGAGAATCCTTCTTTGCTGAAATGGTCCCACCAGGAACTCTCTGTGGAGGTTCTATCAGGATTCCACTTGGAACGTTTTCAGAAACATTTATGTAGAACCTAACATAAAAGGATATACCTAGAACCATTAGGGGTTCTACCGAGAACCTCTCTATGCTGTATGCTCCCTGGAGATTTTATCAAGAACCTTTCCACTTTCTACGTCTGCTAACAGTAACCCACCCAGGGAGTTCTATCGTAAACCCTTTTATATTCCAAGCGTTTTATCTAGAATCCACCTGGTGGTTCTATTGAGAACCTTTTTATATTCCAAGGGTTATATCTAGACCCTACCTGAGGGGTTCTACTAAGAACCCTTTTATATTCCAAGGGGTTTTTCTTAGAGCCAATCAAGGGAGTTCTGCCGAGAATCCTTTTATATTCCAGGGGTGCTGACAAGAACCTACACATGGAGTTCTATAGACAACCCTTTTATATTCCAAGGGTTTTATTTAGAACAACCCAGGGGGTTGTCATGAGAACCCTTTTATATTCCACGAGTTTGTAGTGGGAAGATTATATGTTGAACTTTGTACTTCGTTCCTCATGGTTGCTTCTCATCAAATGTTGTCTGACGGGGACTAATTGGTTACTCGTCCTTGAACACACAGCAGTTCTCCTTTTGGGAGAACGATGTCTGATAACACAAGTACATTATGACTCCTCCGTTAGAACTGAAAGTACATCTTGACCCAGCCTTCTTCATCTCTTTACCCTATAAAATGGATGTATATTCTTGAATTGTTATCTGCTACTTTTACACTCTCTGTGTGATTGTACACTGACCCTTTGCAAAGTCTTATTATAACACCACAAAGACAATTTTGGTCATTGTGTCTGTCTTTATTTTTGGATTTTCCACCACAGGTTTTAGACAGCCATGATGCGTACGCGAACATGGAAAAGTAAGTACATCTTTGGCCAAAGTCTTACAAAGAACCCTTGACATACCCTTTTTTCAACAAAGGGTTCTTCAAAAGCAAACGCTTCTGAGTAGAACCTCAGACCCTAAAGAAGAACCCTTTTGAAGCCCTTGTTTCTAAGAGTGTAGGTGAAAGTTTTCTGGAATGAGGAAACAGTTCCAACTTTCCCGCTGCCAGATGTTAGTGGAGTTTTCAGCGGCTGACCTCTCCACCCTCCACCCTGGAGGTGCTCTGCCTGCATCACATGAAGTGTGAGCCGCTGGTTTGAGCTGCAGCAGCATGTGAATCACATTCCATATGAAGCTAAAGATGTGTTCTCACAGCGCTCGGGGCACAGGCAGGTGAACTCAGCTTGCCATATGGCTTAGGGAGAGCTTATTAGGCTCTGAGCAGAAAACACATTATCCACAGTGGACCAAGGCCACCGAGAGATGATTTCCATTATGAAAGCCTTTAATTCCTCTGCTGTGAGTAGGTGGGGGGAGTGGAGATGTGGAAAAATGCTTCAGGAGAGGAGCAGCACCCTGGCTGCTTGGCTTGTGCATGTGTGGAGGATATCTTCAAGGCCCGTCTACTGCTGGCTGACATTAAAGGAGTGATGTCAACTCCCTGAGCACAGCTTTTTATATGTAATTACATTGTTCATAATACAAATGACCGACCATCTGACCTCACTGACTTTTCTTGCTTTTGCTCTCTTTTCTCTAAAGTTGTAAAATTGATCAAATTTACCCTCAGGGTGTCAGTTGCAAATGGAAAATATTCATAAAGGAACTCAAGGCCTGAAAATTAAAAGATTTGAAAAGCATTGTTGGATAAAAAGAGTGACACAATGGCCCTGTTCAATATATCTTCCTATTCTCACATTGGTGTCACCGGTAAACAGTGTATTAATTAAATTTGTGCAAGATGGAGCCACAGTACATCTAAAGTAGATCTTTAATTCTGCCAGAGACACACAAATGTTTGAAACTAAAAAGGACACACAAGGCACTTCATACAGGTGCAAAACAAAAACCTCTGGGCTGCCTTAAGATTTAAAGTTGAGTGAGTTTGAAAAGAGTTGAGGTAATATTGAAATGATTTTAAAAAAATCAACTTCTCAAAGTTGGTCAAATAAACTTGATATTAATTCAGTTGTACTTGAGAGAACATTCAATAAACTTAAGATATTAAGGTGAACTAACAACTCTTCAGTTTTTCTCAGTTCTTCATTTCACACAAAGAATTTAAACTCACTCCTGTTGGAGCTACTTTGTTCCAGCATTAGCACAAAAACAATATGTGAAACTGCCCTCAAAAAATACAAGAAAGAGGGTCTCAGGAGAGTTTTAACTCTCAACAATGCATGCTGGGAAGTCTGCAAATATTCTGATCATGTTATTTTAGAAACTTAATGTAATGAGTTGACTGAGCTCTGTACAATAAATTCATTCAGCTCATCATTTCAAGTCAAAAGACTTTAACACTAGAAAGGCCAGAATTCCAAACCTACTAGAACGGCCGTAGGCGGTCTTTTTGACCTCTAGAATCCCAACATAATAATCTCTTACCATAAATACCCAGTTGCGAGATTAATGCATTTATTGTCTTAGGATGTCTTTTAAAACATTAATTGATATTAATATCAATATTCATATCATCTCACATATCAAACCGTAATTATTGCGCATTATATTCACACCGGTGTTTGACAAATTCATTCATTCATAACTCAGAACAAGAAAATTATTTCAGAAAATAGCCATTAAAAATATCTTATTTCCTTAGGAAACATTTTTAAAACACTTGTAACACAAGCTGATTTAAAACAAAAGAGCCAAGAACAAAGTTAAGACTAAAACCATAAAACAATTTTATATAAACTAATTAAATCACTAGTGCATGTCTATTTAACATATAGGCTTAAGTTAGAAGAATTTGTTTATAAATCCTGAAGCGTTATGAAAGTAAATACAAGAAATTGAATAAAACTTGCATATTTATGTTAAATTAATGAGAAAAGATCAGTTGATTCCACTAAATTTCCAGTATGCTTTTTTACAGTGCACGATTAAGTTATCTCTTGCAGAATTTCTAAAGGAAAGCCAGCAAATTAATGGTTACAGAATGACTCCTACTACTTTTTGCACATACATAAAAAGCAGATGCACGCAAGGCGTTTTAACCATAAACATAAATTAACACCATCCACCCCGACAGTGAAGTACTGGCTCTGTGGCGTAGCAGCAGAGCAAACATTTTTTCCCCCCGTCGCCGTGCACCTGTTATTTATTCACACTGTTTATGGTATTTATTATTGTTGTGCTCTTCAACAGGGTGAATCATGGTCATTTTCCCTCCTGTCAAGCCTTATTGTAAACCTCATATATTGAAAATATCAATCTTGTGTAAATGTGGGAGAGAAAGCTGCTTCACCCACATCAACAATGTGTACATACTGCCCCCCTGAGGTGAAGCTTTGTAACTGCAGTCAGACAGAACCGCAGTGACCCAGATAGATAGATAGATAGATAGATACATAGATACATAGATAGATAGATAGAGCACTCACCCCACTAAACTTGTTCACATTTTCACATTGTTTGTCTTCTTCAGAGATTATAAGAATCATCAATTGTGTACATCAAACTCATTTATCTCAACCATTATTTTCTTCAGTCAGCTTCATCACTGTCTATTAAATCAACCAACTACAGAATACACTTCTTTGCACAGGACAGGACATATTTGTATGATCTGTATTCCTTCAATCATCAGTGCAGTAATTTTTCCACTCAAAATAACTATGAACTCCTGTGGAACATCTCAATTACATTTTGGTTTAATTTACAGAGGTTCAGTGAAATGGAAGGCGCTGCCATCTCATTTTTAAACTTAGCACCATGCACAATTTAAGGAAGCTGTTAAATGACTGTTTTTATCTCTGCAGTGTTATCCTCATGGATTATCTGTGTAAACTGCTCTCTAATAATTAATCATTCTAACTCTGTTTAATTACTTTGTGTACTTGTCTGCCAGTGTATGCAGTCGTATCCTTTATCTTTTTCCTTTTGTTCTCTTTTTCCTTTTCTCTTTCATTTTCTTTCATTGCATATTTTTTTTCTCCTTTCTGATGGATTTAAGTGTGCACTGTAAAGTGCCCTGATCGAGCCCCTCTGCTGGGTGTTTGCACCTTTTTATCCCATTTTATCGTTTATGTACATAAATCAAATAAGGATTTGCATTAGGATGTTCATAGCTGTTCTTAGCTCCATAAATGCAGAGCTGTAGATCTATAGTGTAACACTGTAAGATATTTATCTGCAATCATGGGAGATGAATGTCAGCTCAGAGAAAAGTCAAACTATTATTTGCCTGAGGAATTAATAAAAAAAGAAAATGTTACTGGAAAATACTGACAGTATTCGGATTAAAATGTGACAGCATCAGTATCAACTTTACAGCAAATATACAGTATCTTGTTTACTATTGCACTCTGGCATTGTTGACTACAGCACCGCTGTCACCGGTGCATTAATGAGCTAAGAACTCATACCAGTGATTATTAGTGTTGTTAATTTCACCGGTGACATGTCACAATATGTGCTTTGAAAAATGGCTTATACTAGTGAGAAAAATCAAGGTTACTTCCAATAAAACATTTTCAATTTTACAGTAAAAGATAAGTTGAGGGAGTTTAGTTAAAGGGAACTGGCTTCACTAAATTTCTGAGTTTTAAGTAAAACTCAAACACTTATGTTTTTAAATAAACTAAAACTAATTTTGCCAACCTTCTGTCAAGATAATTTACTCTTACTGAGTTTTAGAAACCAAAAAAAAATAAAATCTGTATTTCAAAAATTGTTCACAGTTGATTTATTAACCAAAGAGTCATTATTTGAAAATTTGAAAATATTAAATCATTAACCACTATTTACTTTCATTTTAATACTTTTGTGTTGTTGTTGTTTCTAAGATGCAAAGAAGGTGATTAGAAGTATGAAAACTTTTCTTTAGTTTATTTGAACAAAGTTTGTAAGTTATAGTTGTTTTCATTTGATTCAAAATTCAAAAATGTAGTGCAGGCAGTTGCCTTGAAATTATGAGTTTTCGCAACTTTTTTTTGAGTGTATCTCTTTTGCCAAAAAAGAGACAAAATGCACAATAAAACTAATTTAGGTGAAGTTAGCCCCAAAAAGCTAAAATAAAAGCTGCTGAAAAACTTGACTGACAGCACTCGTGCTTGAAAAGAGTGTAACTGAGGACATCGTTCCGCAAACATTACTTGAGGATTATATTGTTTGCAGTCTCTGTGCAGAGAAGCACATCTTAGAGAACGTGTATCACTTGTTTGTGTAACCTGTAGATGTGAAGAGCTCTCAGGAGCTGCATCAAATTGAATTCCCCCCTCGCTTGATATGTGAGCTCATTTAAGCTCCTCAGCTTTGCATCCCTAAGAAATACTTCATCACAACACGAAACACCAGACATGATCCTCAATCGCCTTTTCTTTTCTCCTCAAACTTCCTGCAATGAAAGTTTCATCCAGACACAGAGACGGAGACACGCTCGCCACTCCAAAATGCAAAAGCAAACATTATGCTGGCGGCATAAGAATAAAAGAAAGAGACAGAGAGCTTTTAAGTCGCCTCACTGGCCTAGTGATCACTGAAAACACTTTGTACACTCTTAGAGATAAAGATGCTAACTAGAACCATATACGGTTCTTCAGCATGTCCCCAAAGGTTCCCAGTAGAACCTTTTCTAAAAGTAAACTTGGAACCTTTTCGGAGAGTTCTACCTAGAACCCAATCTGTCACCCTATCAGAGGGTCTAATGAGAAGAAACCTTTCGACCTTCTAAAGTTCTAACAAGAACCCAGTCAGGGGGTTCTACTGATATACTCTTTATATTTCAAGAATCTTTTTTTTTTTAGAACACACTCAAGGGGTTCTACAGAGAACCATTTTATATTCCAAGGGTTTCATTTAGAACCCACCCAGGGGGTTCTATTGATGACACTGTTATATAATGGTTCCTTGAACCCTTGACTAAAGACTTCAAGGAAACTTCTTCCAAACAGGGCTCTTTGGATGAAAATGGTTCTTAGAAAGAACCCTTGATAAACCCTTCGTTGTAAACAGGGTTCTTCAGAGGCAAATAGTTCTGGGTAGAACATCTCATCATGAGAGTGACGTATACACGGATATATATTAGGTATACAATCCCATCAAAAGGCAGAGGAGTCAGACTTCATTCAGGTTTTTATATCACGTTCAGAGCTGTAAAATGATTCTCATTCTTCTGAAGCTTGAAACTCACCTCCACAGTTTGTGCTGCTGTGACTATCTTTCCTTCACGGGCGTCAAAGGAGATGAAATGAGACCTGGGAGATTTCCTCTAAAGAGATAATTAGCCCTCTCCTCTTCCTCATGAGTTTCTCACCTTGCAGTGTCACCGCTGCTGCCTCGTAACCAACAGTGCGAGGTAAAAAAACTCTGCGCGACCCTGATCTACAGCCAGGCGTAGCGGGCTAAATCACCACCACACTGCTTTTCCAGGTTATTGATGAATAGAAGCAGGTAATAAGATATATTTATGCAGCTCTCTTTATGCTGGATCTCTCACAGTTGGTGCCAGAATCAGGGAGAGACACGGGGAGACTGGGTGATGTAATAAAGATGAGACTGACATGGTAACTCTGAGAGAGGCAGCAGGAGGCTGCAAACTGACAGAGGCAGTGAGGTTCTCGCTATGGTAACCTGCCGTCACTTAACTCCTCAGGAACAATATGAAGCTACATGCCTGCAGAGGGAAACATACAGCAAGACAGACAATAGGCAGCACCTATAAGATGTATCACTGGGTTATGTATTGTGAGTTACAGATAGTATGCAGAGTCACAGTTAAATAAAAATCATTTTTACTTGTTTAGTTACAGTTTCGAGCATTAAAGTTATATTGTCTTAATATACAACATCCATGAAGTGTACATATTTTGCTTTCTCTAAATGCCATAACTACATTGGTTTTAATATCCATATAACTTATGATTAAAAGGTACAATTTGCTGACTCAGAATTTGAAAATTCAGTCATCTGTGAACTACCTGATTATATTTATTGGACGACTAGCCCTAGTCAGTCATATTTTTTTGCAGAGGTTTTAATGCCATGGTTCCCAACCATGAGAGAGAGCCCTTTTCTATCGCTGAGTAAAGTGACAAACCCTGACTAGGTAACATATTTTATAGATAATTCATATTATGTTCAATGAATAACATTAACAGCACAGAACAACTGATAAACTGCACAGTTAACCCAAATAGTGACATAATATCTGCAGGACATTTGTGCAAAACAAGTTATTTGGATTTATTTCTTATGATTATATCATGTGAGGTTGGTTTTCCTGATATTTTTGGGAACTTCTCATACAGTTTTGTGTAATTTTTTATTCTAATAATCATATACACAATAGGCTTCTTTTATATATGTATAAATTTAGTGTTTTCTTCTGATGCTTGGCTATTGATTTATTAGATCTCTGGTTGTTTTAACTGTACTTTTCTTTCTTTCTTTCTTTTTAGCACAGAGGATAAGAGTGAAGGTTCTGTGAATATAACTGTGTTCAGGTCTTCACCAGGCCCTTATCCTGTTATATGTTCTTAAGTTTAAATGTTTAAAATAACAATTTCATCTAATTTTCTTCACAGAAATGAATTAAATGCTGAGATATAGGCCTACTGTATATTTAGAACCTCATGTGGATCTTTGGCGACCCCCGCACTGGGAACCCAGATAGCAACACAATTTGAGTTTGAGAATCAGCAAGCAGGAGATTAAACACTTTGTCAAGGAAGTTTAATTTGATCTCGGTGGTTGCGTAGAGATCTCAGTTAACAGAAGTCACACATTCATAATGCTTCAGAGTTTGCAGACATTTTGTCATGACGTAGTAGGTAAACAGATGTAACTAATAAAACCGGTCAGACAGAGTCAGGCTGCTGATATTGTGCACACTGGTTCACTGGAAAGACTCTGCTACAAACAGAACAGGACCTCAATTAGTATCATTGGTAACACCTGTGTTTACCCTGTTTCATATCAGTATGGCTGCTGTGAGCCAAAATATTTCAGGTGAATATTCCGTGCAGCAAATTCACGAGGTGAAATTTGAGTGGCTTCATAATTCAGTTATTTCAGTGTAGTCTTCAATGAGTACAGTGTTTACAGCTGTGTGTATGTGGGGATAATGATAACATACAAGAGACGTCAACTTTCCAAAAAGAAGAAGGAGTGAAAGATGAACTAAGTCCAGAAGATGGTGCTAATGTAACGACCAGACGAAGAGAAGGGTCTAGAAGTGTTCATGGTGTTGGAGATGATGTGTATATAAGTTTTGCTTTCACCATACTAAAATAATAATTAGAAAATTGACTTAACATAACTGATCTGCACACAGTGGAAATTAAAAAACAGCCCACTGTGCAGAGGAGGAGCAGATAAAGGGTGTAGTTTATTCTAATTAATTAATCATTGTTTCACACAGATAACTGTGACCTGCCCGTATGGGCCTGTACAAGACATCATAAATTCATACAAGCCAGGACCAGAGCGGTGTATGCATTTACAAACAACAGACAAAAAGACCATGAACAGAGAGGCAACATGAGCATCTTTCACAATCAAAACTTCAGGCCATCATTGTCTATGGCAAAAAAATCATAAATCACTGACAGAAACAAGTACTAGACTGTACATACGCGGCAGAAATCATATTAAATACTAATTATACGATCCATCTTCTCCAGGCTTTTGAGAGAAACTGAGCAAACCTAAACACATTAAAATTAAACTGCTATTCTGTAAAATGTGTACACCAGAATATTTCAGGGTTTTGTCAAGCAATTTCATGGAAAATTAACTCTCTTAAATCATCATAATTTGTACAATACAAAAGAAAATGGGACTCAATTACCACACATCAGCTCACACAATCGGTTTTCCTCCTGAATACTTTTAAATAGATCGACCCAAATAGCCAGATAAAGAATACCGGCTCTCAACTGTGTAACTAAAGATCCACAGGATATATTTCAGGTTGGAAACTTTTGTTTTATGTGCACATATCTCCTTAATTTTGGCACTGACTAAATGTTTTCAAACCATTTGCTTCAAACTTAAAGTTAACATTACAACACAAATCATTCCTCTAGATACACAGCATATAATTCTTCAAAAACTGAGCAAAGGTCTTTTGCTTATGTGTGATTTACTCCACATAAACACCCTCTTCTAAATACACGAAAACATCATAAAGCTCGATTCTGCATGGTGTCAGTTTTTCTTTAGAGCTTCGTATCCCTGCAGCATGGTTCAGTACAGGGGAGACACATGCAGCTACCCGCAGAGTTTATATGCATTAACATATTCTAAAGCAACTGAGCCAAAACTACTGTATTTCTCTGTGCACTTCCTGTACTATATATTTCTTTCTGGAATGTAATATTTGTGTTTTTGCTCTGATTTATTACTAATCTTCACTTATAACCCAACAAATTAACCACATTTAACACAGTCTGTAGGTCAGACTCAGCCAATATAATCCATTTATAATAAAATACCCAATTTAAAATCACCCAAGCATATTCCTAAACTATAGCTTCCTTAATCTGTAGAGCCAGGTCATTCACAAAAATTGTAAAAAGAGCCGGGGAAAGGATGTCAACTATACAAGGTCTGGACTGCTTTATAAAATCTACCATGATGAAGTGAGATTTTAAATCTTTATATGGGATACCTTCTTTCTGGATTTGTTATTTGATTTGCTTTGTCTACAGCCCTTTTAATTTCCTTTATAGTAATGTAACATGATCCAACATGCTTTAGTTTTATGATGTGTCCCTTTCTGACTTTAAAAATCAAGTACAGATTTTGTAGGCAGACTTATTAATTTCTCTGCACATTGTGTCGCAAAATAATCCACACCAATTATGAACCTGAATCTGTGTTTTCTCACAGCCTCCGACTTGATATGACACATTCAAACAAAGCAAGACTAAATGTATCAGCGTAAAATATTCTGTGTTGTCTTTTCTTTAGAATGACCACAGCTTCAGAAGAACACTAATGCACTGTAATTTGAACTTTAACAGGAAGTGGATCCAGTCATCTGCATCTCTCTCCTATAAGGTCACTACAAGCAGGGTCGTTTGTCCAAAAGCTCAGATGAGGTGATCGCCTTAAAGTCAATCAAAGTATCCAGACAATCATGGGGGTTATTACACTGTATAATGCACAACAGTTTTTACTCTTGGTATGGATATAAAACTGTCATCAGCAGGATTTATTCTGCCATTAAAGACACAACATTTACAACCCCTGAGAAACTCAAGCAGCCATTCCCCAGGGCTGTTTAAGCTCTGGTCTCCACTCGAGATGAAACATGATCAATACCACCTATACAAGTGTCTTTATCTAAGATGGTACTATTAAAGTCTCCACACAAATACATGGTGTCAGCATCCAAGCAGTAGACCTGAGCCAGCAGGTGACTAAAAAAGTACCTGAGGCACTTTATCCTCCATCATACAGGAAGGAAAGCTTTCACCAGCTCTGGTTCTCCTTTAAATGTAGTTGAACTGCTCTCATCTTGACTTAGACTTCACATGCAAGCAAATACTGCACAATATATGGACATTTCACAGTTTATTTGTTACATGTTATTTAAAATAGCCAGAATGCATTTTATTTGACTGAGAATGAAAAACACTGTTGATGTGTGTTCATGTATGTTATAGGTATTTTGTGTTGACATGGCACAGAAATTTTTTTTATTTTTTATTTTTTATTAATATATAATATCTTTCCAATATATTTTCTTGTTTTAATCTTCCACATAACTAAGTAGAAAGCTTTAAAAAAGAAAAAAAAGTGTCCTTGTAAGGACACTTTTTTTTTTGGCTGAGAAAAAAAATTGAGAACCTTGTTTAAGACATGTTAGACAGGATAAATAATCAAGTTTTTTTAAAAAAAAAAAAAAGTTTTTTATATGTGTCATTTATTTTCTTTTAATGTCTGTATTCTCTTTGTTAATAATTGTTCTACTGACCACAGTTGACAGTAATATCTCCCACTAATAAACATTACATTATTTGTCCACTAGATGGCAGGACACACACGTTAGATAGAGATTCAATTTGCTCTAATATTGATTAGTCTTTAAAAAAAACAAAACTTTATTTTATTGCCTACTGTTAAGTTATTTATTGTTGATTTATTATTATTTAAATTTTTAATATAATTTTCTTTATCACTTTTATTATTGTTTTTCAAGCACATTGACAAACATTATATTATATTATATTATATTATATTATATTATATTATATTATATTATATTATATTGTACTGGCATGTTGATTGTATCATATTCGGGAAGAAGGTGATGATGATATTTATTATAGTGCCTAAAGGTTCTATATTTTTCTTTTACTGCCACATGTTGGAGGTGTCGGAAATTTAAAGATAAAAAAATACTAATAAGTTTTCTTAATTGTAACTATAGCCTTATTTGAATCGAGCTACATTTCATTATGTGTCTATGTCTAATGAATGTAATTATTATTGATTAATTCCCAAGAGCTCTCATTAATTCAGCACTCACTGTTGTCCGATGTTGAACTCTCTTTTTTAGGCAATTCTTTTTGCTGTTTTTTGTTTGTTTGCTTGTTTTTTTACTAAATCATCAATAATATCACCCGACAGTTCATGAGGTAACTTAAATGCAAAATTCATGTTCTTAATATATCAAAAAGTTTTTGCAGTTTTTATTAGACGTCACGGGGTTCAGAGGTAAATAGTTCGCCTCTCAAAATGGCGGTTGAACCAACACGGGAGTGGAGCGATGAGCAGCTCAAAAATGATGATTTGCCCAAAAAAGACATTATAAAGTTCATTCAGGACAATGCAGCACACTCGGTATGTCCGTGCACTTCAGTCAGTTTGTGGTTTTAGTGTGGATATGTGCAGGCAGAAGTGTTAACGCTCACTTTGAGCTGCAGCGTGCTGTGTTGTTAGCTCTCAGACGGCAGGGTTAGCTGAGGCAAGCCTCGTTAGGAAGGCTGTTGGGTTTTAGCATCTAGCTAACCATCATGCACAACAACACAGAGTGCTGCACTATTCAGATATCAGCCCGTTATTTCACCAGACCAGGAGCAGAAAGATTTACTGTGACATTTTATACAACCAGAACAAAGCTACCATCTGTTAATTTTATCTCTCTAATTGCATTTTCTATTCCAGTTCCTCAATGAGCACAAGCTGCTGGGAAACATCAAAAATGTTGCCAAAACAGCCAAGAAAGAACAGCTGATTATTGCCTACAATCAGCTCTTTCAGAGCAAAGTAAGTGATGATAATGAGACTTCATATTGTAATGTGGGGTTGATGTAAACTGTCATTCAACAGTGCATGTGTGTGGTTCATGCTGCTTTCATCATTGTCAGAGGTTTAAAGGCACAGAACCAGTTGAAGAAGTGACCGAGAAGGTTAAAGCTGTCAAAATTGAAGAGAAGCCCAAAGAAGTCAAGACAGAGGTCGTGGACGAGGTACTTGGTTGATTTTTCATATTTGTTTTGCACACAAATAAAAAACACTCTGTGTCATTGAAGGCATACAACGAAATTATGTTTTTGTAACTCTCAGAGACTGGCAGAAATAGAAAACAAGATAGGAGAATACCAACAAGAACGAAAGGACAAAAATTGATTAAAAAAGATAGGAAAAGGGGGATAAAACAAGGAGAATTTAAGCAAGATAAATATTATGAGCTACCATATCTGTGTAATAAATAAAGGCACGTATGCAAACTATCATGAACCTCTCCTGCAATGTTTTTCACAGGGTCCTCCCAGGTACACCAAGTCAGTGCTGAAGAAAGGAGACAAAGCAAACTTCCCAAAGAAAGGCGACACTGTGAGCTGCTGGTACACTGGATCCCTGGAGGACGGAACCGTGTTCGACACCAATATTCCCGCAGGTATGACACACCTGCACCTTCCACTCACACTCCACCCGCAATAAACAAATATACGACTGGTCATTTTTCAAAGGACATGCAAAAACTTAACAAAAGTACACACATCCAAACGTGATGAATACTAGCTGCTGGACAGAAGTACATGTCAAAAAAGGACAAATGGAGACTATGCTCCCATCAACATTTATTAATATACCAGCATGTGAGGTTTGGGGCGCAAGACCTTCTTCAGATGTTAAAAATAGATTCAGAAATGCAAGTTACAAGTACCTATCCAGGGGAGTTACCTGACAGATCATGTCAGGAGATTTGTGAATATAATTCAATTCAGTTTGCTTTATTGGCATAAATGTTTGGTGAACAATATTTCCAAAGTATTAAGGATATTATTACATAACACAAAGGACCCATAGTACGTTATCACTATAATAACAATGACATAAATACATCATCGCCATTATGATACACAGATACATATCACTGCCACAGTGACTCACATATAGCCTCTTATATATCACCACAATAATGATCAATTAAATAATAAGACTATTACATTATAAAAGTCTTTTATGACTCTGAAGACATACTTACAAAAAGAGAGATACAATTCATTTCTTAAAATATGATTCATTAAGTAAAATAGAAAATAAAATGAATAACTGTATTGATTATAATTGTACATTCTTTAACGCCTAAATATACTATAACAAAATCATCAGGTTAAAAAAATATATATTTTCATGATATATTGAGAGGAGAAAAACCTCCTAAGCACATTAGACTAACATAAAATACATAAATGAATGTAACCAGGTTTACCATTTTGTAATCACATGACCTGCCAGTTGACCCCTTGGACAGGTACTTGTAAAGTGTGTCTCTGAATTTGTTTCATGTCTGGAGAGGGGCTTACGACTGAAACATTGCACAGTTGTATAATAATAAATGTTCATGGGGGCATAACTGGTGTACAGACTATTTTTGCATCCTTCATTTTTCAAAGCACCGAACAAAATGCGTGAGAACCCTGTTTTTATTTTTATCCAATTTAACTGTTTATACTATAATGAAACTTGCCCTCAGAATAGAAATATGTATTATAATCAGAGGTTACATGTGAGGTTATAAACAAGCTAAGTTGAAATACTTGTTTCTGTGGGGGAAACAACTCGCTTTAACCATAGTTCGTATATCAAATAGGTATTCAATCTATCTAATATACCATCAATGGCTCCAATTCGCTCTTTTAACCACAATACTCATTTTAGAATGCCACGGTCTTACATATTTGTCCCTTCATTGTTATAGATACAGATGAAATCAGTGTCCCGAGTTTAAAATATCACTGTTGTCTCTCTGTAGCGGCGAGAAAGAAGAAGCAAGCCAAACCACTGAGCTTCAAAGTTGGCATGGGCAAAGTCATCAGAGGAGTGAGTGATGTCAATGGTTTTTTTTTTCCTTTGTGCATCTAATATTTCGGTTCCTCAATATGACTTCTTTGCACGTCATCATCAGTAATTGTTTACCTCCACAGTGGGATGAGGCCCTTCTGACAATGAGCAAAGGTGAGACAGCTCGACTGGAGATTGAACCGGAGTGGGCCTACGGAAAGAAGGGTCTCCCCGACTCAAAGTATCCTTTTCTTTGGCTGATTTTTCACCTCACTTTGTGCATGTTGTGTAAATGTATGTGTTTAACCTCAGTTCTTTAGTTGTAGGATTTTAATAAATTCCCTGCCTATACACTTGGTCAGACTCAGGAGTGTCAATACACTTCATTTTTGTCCTGTGCTGCAGGTAGAATTCGCATTAACTGCTCCCTTTCCTTAACTCCAGCTCTACCAGAATTCCACCCAATGCAAAGCTGATTTTTGAGGTTGAACTTGTGGCTGTGGATTAACAGACTAACGTTGGCCAGCATGCACTACAATTCAAGGATGAAGGGGAAATAAATACCTGATGGGCTTAAGTTTCAAGTTAAGATGGCATTCAGACTGCACTGTTCTGTTTCAACTTTGTCTCATTTATCATCACGTTACACACAATGATCAGTTATTAGTGTTTTAGTTTTAGCCCAAATGTGATGGCTTGTCAATAATGTACATATGAGACACCCTGAAACCTTATTCTCTGTATTTCGTTCTTTTGCATGTAAAAATGATAAATAAACCAGTTTCAGAGACTAAGGAATTGCAATTATTTAATTTCTGGTTTTCATTGCACAAGTACATACAGGTTGTATTTCATATTTGTTCCATTTAACTATCATTCCCATGGCAGAGAAGAACTCTAGTTCTTACATTTTGTTAGTTGCAACATCAAGTAGTTATATTTAAATAATTGCCTGTTCTGATATAAAATCTACAACTTCTTTCATGTGCACTGGTCTTTCAGATTCACTGGCACAACCAAGTTTAAGTCTCACTTTTATATCCACTGAGTCTTAGTATTCACAGCAGATGACGCCAATTTAGAAACCCAGGCAAAGAACTGCACCCGAAGTTCCCATTGTACAAGTCTAAATCAGAAGCATCTGATCAAACTATGTGGGAAACCATATAAACAGAAAAGCAGAAGAGCTGTCATTTCAAAAGGAACTGTCAATTGTGATCCAAGGTAATTTTAAACTGAGCAATGGTTTTAAATGAATACAGGTCTTTGTAACCACTGCATAAAGCAACACGTTTGCTAAAGAACACAACTTTAAATTGCAGAATACACCACACAAACAGCTTTTTGTCCAAGCCAATCTTTTATTCTGTACAGCAGGATAACATTTAACTTGGTAAAAACTGATGAATGGTGACCGTGTTTCTCCTTTTGGGCAAAGAAGCACTTAGGAGTTGGCGTTGGGTCCCTTCTTCTTTCCGAAGGTGGGCACAACGTTCACAAAGCGCCTATTGTACTGGATGCGACGCTTAGCACGGCCGGTCTTCTTTTTCTTTTTCTCCTGCTTGTCGACCTGGACAATGTGACAAGAAGAGACAACTTTATTTCTCAAAGATCATCAGGTATTCTAATGTATGCATCCAAAACAGAACACAAACGCCATTTTCATACATATAAACGCCAATTACAGTTTGTACTGGAAAATTAGGTGTGGGGAAAACATGCAAAATCTTCATACCTTGGGTGTCTGTCCCCTCACTTTTCCGGCACGGGCCAGAGAGCCGTGGACCTTACCTGAAGAGGAGGGGAAAGGAAAAGCATTAAATGAGTAAAAACAGGACATTTTCCAGACAAACTGAAGCTCCTATAATTATTCAGACACTACTAGACATCCATTGTTCAAAACACAAATAAGGGTGGCATAATGTAATGAAAACATTTATATATTTGTGAATATTTCCCTGATGATGTGGATTGTTTGAGTGTAGTGGCTGGTCTTTTACAGCCAGGAGTGTACATACACAAAACCACTGTCATGGTCAAAATTATGTGTTTGAGATTAACAGGAAACACTGGCTTTTGACTTCCATCCCGACAGTGTATGACGGCCAGTTTGCACACCATGTCTTAGGTGAAAGAGTGTTCAAATAATCTTATCCAACACTTAAATATTTTGTTGACTACAATTTTCCCAGTTGGTACCCCACATTGTTATTTGTGTGTTGTCTTTGTACTAACCTCCCAGAAGCCTGCCTGCTACCTCCAAGGTGCAGTGCTCTGAGACACCGCAGGATGCCAGAGAGGCATCATCCTCCAGTGGGCACCCAGCAAGCAACAGCACCTGATCCTCAACCAGGAGACCCTCCACAGCCTGGACATGGGCCTAAGAGACACCAGAGAAAACGTGCGTTTTATGAACGCCCTCTCATCACAAGGTTCACATGGATCACTGACGACTGTGCTGTAATAAAATTATGATTAATTAAAAGCCGAAGGGCTAATGTTTCCTCATAAACTTTTAAACCTTTACCTTGATCTGTCCAACAGTCTCCTGTCCGGTCACCTCAAGGGTGTGAGTGTTCTGGGCACGCAAGAAGAGCTGCATCTTGACGCTGGAAGAAAACATGCAAGCGACTTTTGTCAGTATCAATAAAACTACGCGGAAATCAGCCGGTGGCGTTGGTTTAATTTCTGACAGCAAACATGAGCAACCAAACCCGCCATGTTCAACCTATGCCCGAGATCGATAAATAAGTTAGAGGAGAAAATATACAAATAAAATATATCCTGTCACAAAACTATCCAGTTGATGAAGCAGTGTAAAGCAACGTGCGGGAGATGTACGGACTTGTCCCTCCTGCTAATGCTATGCTAGCTCAACTAGCCGCATGGGACACGCGTTCCATAAAGTCGCTTAAAAACACATGAAATGTAGCATAACTGTTCAAATTAAAGCCTCACATGTGATAAAGGATGGTACAGATGCTCGATTAGGACACCAAAACCTATCAGGGTTCAAGATATTTAGTGTTTTTTACTTAAATTGTTCAGGCCTTACCTCGTTTGATGCAAGTCGCTCAGCGCTAGGCATAGAAAGGGCTGTTTGAGGGCCGACACTGCGCATGTGCGGATTTACGTAACGTTGGTTGGACGCGGTAACCACGCCCATCGCACTTTAGAGTCAGATGTGTTTCCTCAAGGATCAATAATTAGTTTTTCCATTGTTTTAATCAGCAGCATCTCGGTGTTAAAGTAAAACGGCACAATTAATCTGAAAAGTTATTAAAGATTTATTATTAAATGTTATTTCAAACTGTGCAACATCAATTACTCCCTGTGCAAATGTGTAAATTCACCTGCTGTCTGTTTCGTGGTTATATTGTTTTATTGCCCTTTGCTTATGTCTTGCTTTTTTTTTTTTATATATAACTTATTTTATATTGCTGCTGCTATTTCGCTAGGCCCTTTACTGCCAATGCACATTTCCCCACTGTGGGACTAATAAAGGATTATGTTAATTTCTAAACGATCTGTGGCTTGAGCAGGCCTAGATTAATTTCACCCTTTTAAACTTTGTCTTCAAATGACTCATCCGTAAATACTTTAAGCCAGCTCCTATATTTTAGTGTAAATCACTGTTCAGGCAAAACATTGTATATATGCAAGATCAACTGTTTGTGATCATTTGCACTTTGCACTGAACAGTGAAACTGTGGAAGTTCTTTTGTACTTAAAAATACTTATTTAATTCAAGATGTCTGTGAAGGTTCTCAGTCATCCAAGTCATGGTATTCGTAGCAAGGTTTGTCGTAGGCCCAGGGACCTTAACGACTCTCAACCTCCCCCCAGGTGAAACCCAAGGTCCACACAATGGAAGGGTGGACACTTGAGACATATGCCCCTCTACTGAACTGAAGAAGCTTCTTGGATGAGAGGCAAAATGTTGTCAAGAACTCCATCAAGTCCAGTTGCCTACGACAAACCTTGCTACGAATTATTTGATTGAAGACTGTCTGTACAATCTCAATAGCTTGAGATCCTTAGCGAACCTTTGAGACATTTAGGAATTAACAGGATGATAAAATCAACAAGGGACACTTGAGGATATCAATCTCTTTATTTATGAAATCAAGTTAAAATAAAAAAGGAGGAACTCTTCATTTTCTTTATGGAAACAGAACCATGAAATATTAAAAATTTTTCAGTTTTGGGAAGAAGAAACACGACTCAGAGGTACATCAACAAACGCCTCCTCTACAAGTTTAAATCTTAAACACAAAGAAAGAGACCAAAATAAGTCATCCGATCTAAAAATTAAAAAGCCTTTATCACACAGGGAAAAATAAATCTGCCTTCACAAATAACATGCATTAAACAACCCCCAAAAAGCAGCCAGTTTCAGAGATGATGGATGTAGCAATTAATGTTTTGTATTTAAACATGACTGATCAACATGACTGCCATGGAGGGCCAAGTTTATTATATTCCAAAAAATGGCTACAAAGTTTTATTTAACTGATTAGCACACTTTAAACCAGAAAGAAGGAACAAATCAGCTTCTGTGGTCGGATTTAAATCTCCATGACAACCGGTTAACTAGCCCTGTTCAGAGATGTAGGCAGGTCAGAAAGGATGCTTTCCTCTGAGTCTCCATCTTCATGTCAGGATTCTGTCCATCATGTGGGAGGAGGAGGGTAGTACTGGTTATACTGGGCATACTGGTTGTACTGCCCCCAGGAGTTTTGTCCCCAGCCACCATATTGTTGCTAAGAAAGAAGGGAAAGAGTAAAAGTGGACAAAGTTAATCTGATCGCTGTGGTTTTCATCAAATCAAACAATTTCTTAAACACGCCAGGTCAGGTCAATCAATACTGCTCATGTACAATTTTCAGAGACGAGAAAGAAGCCAGGTGGCTCACTCCTTATCTACTTCCATAATCAGCTGTGCAAAAAACAATGTTTATTTATTTTTTTTTACCACTTGCCTTGGCAAGTGAGTTGCTAGATTTACCATCCCAACCTCACATTTTCAGTGTGTCTACATGTATAAGTTAAATCTAAGATTTTAATGCTGAAATTTAGCCAATTATGCAATAAAACTAAACATCAAGTGTGAAAATGTAGGCTCCTCTGAGTAAATATATGTATTTTCAGCTCAATGTAAGTAAGGCAAAATGAGTTCAATAACATTTGTCCAAATACATTTATTAAACAGCCAGTCTGAAATGGGGTTATATCAAGGTAGAATTCGTAGTTTTCTATGTTGAAAGACATTTAGACTACTGTATTATTATTGTGGTTCTTTCAAATAAATAGTGAAATGCCATCGTGTCTTATTAGGTTACAGTCTGTTGTCATGTCAATAATCGTCAAGTAAATTAGACTGATTACACAACTTTACAGCTCTTGTTATGCCCAAATATTTGTGAGGTTCCTTACAGCATCAATAAATAAATACATATTTAAGACCTCCCCAAAGGAGGACATTTAAGGCTCTTTAAGGACCTGTAGCCACCCTGATTTTACTTGTGCCGGCTAATTCATGTTGTTGAGCCTGGCATCAGCTGCTCAGATAAGAAACCCACCTGGTACCAGTTGTAGTTGTATGCAGAATTGTTGGCTTGCGTGTCTGTCAGTGCGTTTGTTGCACCTGCAGAACCATCATCCACACGCTGTCGCTTGCCATCAGGTTCTTGAGAGCTGAAGACCGTCAAAAGTTCAAAGTTAGTAAAATCTCTTCCTCTTTAGATCACTGAATGTTGTGTGTTGTCATGGTGACACATTATTAACTTTTTAGAGGATGTTTAGCTTGTGTTAAACACCAACTACACATTTGTGATACAATGAATAACAGGACACTTGGACTGTAACTACTTGACTGGAAAGTATCTTGAAAAACTTTTATCCACCTGTCATACCCGTTCTCCGCTTTCCTCTTTGTGGGTTCACTTTCTTTCTGTAGTTTCTGATGTTCCTCATATGCAGCCACAAGTCTGAAAGATGTACAAGAATAAAAATGACTCATTATCAAACATGAAAAATCCATTCACGTTCCTCATTCCTTTACAAAAGTAACAAAACACTCACACATTGATGTCGCTGCCAAAGTCCTCAAGGAACTCAACCTTGCGCTGGCAGAAGAGAAGGCGGGACTCGAGGGGCATTGGGCTCTTCAGGGCTCGGTCGAAGCAAGCCAAGATCTCGGCTTCATTCTGCGTCACGTCTCCGCTGTATTCCAGCTCAAGCAGGTTCAGGTAGAGTTTGGGACAAGTCTGTAAAGCCACAAAATACGAGTCTGTGTCTCAACTATTGCAATATAGCCAGTGGAAAGTGGTACAATTCACTTTTAATAGCATACATTAAGGCAGATCATCACACTTAACAATTGTGTGAAATTTTATTGCCCCAACTGAATAACTGTCCACATTTCGCCAATGTTCAACTTAAAAACTAAATTCAAACAAAGAATCTCCACATTTCTTCAAATCAAATTCCAGACCTGGTAGAATAAAAAATAAACAATACTTGTAAAACACAAAAATTATGTGAACACATCAGATTTCTGGGAAAGAAAACACAGTTCACTTTCACTTATGTGAGGCAGCCTATATAATGAAGCAGTAAACCAGAAAAAAAAAGGTGAATGAATGATCTTGATAGTGAGTGTTGCTCCCAAGACACAGTTGAACCTTTTACTGGCCTCTACAGAGGGTTATGTCAGCCATGAGTGTATAAATCTGGGATTCTCAAAGTTTTAATGACCGAGTGCCATTTTAGGGAGTCAGCACAGGAAAACCCATGAACTCATCGTGGGATTTGCAACAGGTCTCCTAACAGCATTTAATATTAATTCTGCGAGCACAGAATTCACCTGTTTTCAGATAAGTCTGATCACTTTCTGTCCCCGGAGGTCTGACAGAGTAAGAGATTATGCATTTTTTCTAAAACCTCTGTTTCTCCTCAACCAGTGGTGGCTTTTCAATCTCACTTCCACACTGATCTGCCGAGTTGTCCACCGACATTGCTAACTTTAGCTAGCAGCAGTAGCGCTGATGACAGAACATTAATTCCTGTCACCAGTTGCCATGCAACCAGTACCTTTCTACAAGTTGTCATTCCCAACCTGACAGATGCTTGTTAGGGGGCCCAGTAGCTGAGCAGCGTATTAAATGCGGGCTATTGAACATGAAAGTATTGAACTAGATTGATAAATATAATAAACACTTCTGCATAAAATGTTTGAGGGACATGCTTTGAGACCCGCTGCTGTAAATAAATACAGCATGTAAACAAATGTCCTTGACTAGTAAATGGGTTTTATTACATTTTAGGACTTAATAAGAACTTACTGACACCAAGTTCTCTACATCAACCATTCATGGATGAATCTGTCATACACCAGCTCTCACCTGGTCTTTTTCTATGGCATCTAGCAACACCTTCCTGGCCTTGCT
Source organism: Lutjanus campechanus (assembly GCA_027495735.1). Lineage (NCBI taxonomy): Eukaryota > Metazoa > Chordata > Actinopteri > Lutjaniformes > Lutjanidae > Lutjanus > Lutjanus campechanus. The sequence continues at coordinate 19,804 of JAJHUR010072340.1, read as the reverse complement.
CAGACTCTTCTGCACCTTCATCTGCTGCCTGGCCAGCTTCACAGCATAGAACGACATCTCAGTAGCATTCTTCGCAGACTCCATTGCCTCCCTTAACAGGGCCTCCGCTTCCTCCATATTACCATGGCGACGCTCGAGACTGACCCTCCGAAGGCGCACCATGGCCAGACCTGGGACCGACGCCTCTAGGGACTTCAGGATGCCCCGAGCCTCCTCTACGTTGCCTGGGCAAAGAAAAGCAGAGTATTATCAGTATGGCCAGTCTGTATCACTACATACACACAAAGTTGCACCCCAAGAGGCAATTTTTTAATACTCAGAGACACCTACCCCCATAATCTCCTGGGGAATCTGACTATATTGTATTTGCATGTTAGCTCGAGTGTCACTCACCTTGCTGCTCCTCGAAGGCAGCCCACAGCAGGTGTGTGGCTGGTTTCTTGGGCAGGTGGATGGTACACGCCTTCTTGTAGACATGTCTCACGCCATCAGTGCTGTAGCCCTCTAGATATTTTGCATACTTCAGAGTGAAAAAGAGAAAGCGAGTTGGAAGAAATGCAGGAGAGGACAGAGGAAAAGAACAGAGGAGAAAAGAGAAAAGGGCAAAAGAGACAACACATTTTAAACCTAAATTTTCAGTTGACAGAAACAGTGAATTTCTTCATTGACAAGATCGTTTTTAGAAATTTTCTGTGTAAACCCATCAGCACCTTCATGGAACCAATTAGATAAGTTTCTGTAAGGTAGTGGGGAGACGAAGAAGATGCAACGTAGTAGTTGGCAAATGCTGCAGTCAAATCTTGTGTGGCAAGCTGGCCATCCCCTAATACAACAGATACAGTCACATATCAACGTTACACGCAAAGAGAGTGCAGGACGATTTACTGTGTCGATGTGATATCATCGTGGATGGGGAAGTGCAGGGAAGTAGCGGGAGTGAGAGACAGGTTATAGGTCACGTTACCTTGATCCAGAACTCTTCGTACAGCGCACAAGCGATGAGGCATCGTTCAAAAAGAACGACCACGCGCTCTGGAGTCCCATTCTCGATTTCAAAGTCCAGATACTCCTTCCAGTTGTTCAGCTGGGTCTTCTCTAAGGCTTTGACATGGAAGTATGGCCTCTTAATCTGAAAATACATGACGATATGTTTGTTTTAGTGTCAAAGAATGAAAAGTTCAAACATATTTCCAACCAGGAGAATTCACTCAGTGGAGTGCAGATCTCCGTCAGTCAACAGATGGTAAAGCTGAGAAATGACTGCCATTTCTAGATTATCGATTAATTATTAATTAATACATTTTTAATCAGTTAAATTCTTAATTTCTTAAGGATTATCATTAATATCCTCATAACAACCCAAATATTAAAACGCGGTTTAGAATGAACTGAATTAAACTTAAAGTTTATAATGAGGTCTGCATTTCTCATGTGTTTACTAACGGACCTTGAACGCTCCAATATAGCAACCGTGTAGACAGATAGCGGAGATGGCGGCGAAGCTAACAAAACAGGGATTAATTCATCTTGGATCCTTCCTAAAATTAGTGGATCATAACATATTTGGAATGGAGTTAATCTGCAGATGCTCCAGTTTAAGATTAAATTAAATTTTTCTGTAGATTTCACTTTTGAGAATGTTAATCAAAAATAACAAATTATTGCAACCGTGAGAGGTTCTTGTCAAATGTGCACAAAAAATGTTAGGCTGACAGGTCCATGTGAGATTAGCTACAGACAGTAGCTCCAACCCTGTCACGCATACACAATCGCCAGACATAACAATCATCAACTAACAAGACACATACCCCTTCCTCAAAGGCCCAGCGCTTGCTGACTTCATGTTCGTTGTGGTTGAACACTTCCTGCCGGACCTCGATCACCTTGTGCCGCATGTTCTCGATCTCTGTCACCCTCTACATAAAGACACACACAAAAAACACATGGTCAATACTTAGATGCACACATGACCATATCACATTCTCCACTTGATGTCAAAACTGCGAGTCCTGCAGCCAAGAATTTACATCACCATGAGCTTGCCAGAGACAAGAAGCTTGTCGAGGGGGGGAGGTATGTATGCACCCTGCATATCAGCCTCTGGGTGCTGGTTCTGGGGTCAATGGGCCACACACGGTTGATCCTTTTAGTTTTAAGGCGAGTCCCTGACTGGATGCCAACTTGAATCCCCCCTGGCATTCATTGGCTTGGCTGCTGACATAAAGACACCTCTTCAAACCTGAACAAAGCTTTCTTTCCATCTCATCATGGAGAACAGGCAAGCTCCTGCTAACCCCTGCAAGCAATACTTCTGGAAATGTGCCTACCCTGCAGGATTGGAAACTGGATTTATACCTTAGCAGGGTCCGAAAGATCTTCTGTACCAGGCGGCAGCTCCTCCTGAGCAACAGGTGTCTCATCATCTTCGCTGACCATTGCTGCTAGGCTGGCTTTAGAGAGCTCGAGTCTCAGCTGAACAAACTCCTCCTCTGACAAGAAGTGTTTGGGGTTGTTGGTCTGCACGTGATCTTTGAACCTGCAAAGATTAAAACAGGTTAATAAGATTCAACTCATAGAAAAGTTTCAAATGGTGTAGATGTTATTTTAGTCAACATGGCCTTTAGAAGAAAAAGCCTCTTTGTGATGTGTGGAGCAAAAAGACATTTTTAACTACAGAGGACCCGTGACTCTGGAATATAACTGAGGAGCTGACAAATCAGACAAGGCATGACTGCAGTTTTATTGGGTTTCTCTTACCTCTGGAAGTGCTGGGAATACAGCTGGGTTGGGATGCCCAAGATACGGTCATAGATGGCAGTGACATTGGCCAGCTTCTGCTGCTCAGTCTCCCAGTTGATGAAGGACTCCCACAGACGATCTGAGCGAAAGTCTGTTCCTGCCGCAAGTACTGCATGTTCATAGGCACTAATGGTAGAAAATTAGAGCAAAGATCGTTATTGTGCTGTCTCATTAGCCCACCATTATTCAAAACTAACAAAGCATGAACTACCAATTCTTTTGGTTAAATTCAATCATTTACACAGAAAAAGATTATAACAGTAGAGTTTCCACTGTCATATAAGTAAGAGTCACATAAAACAAGGGCAAGGAAATAAATGCCATCAAGTGGGGCCACACAATTATTGCCAAAATGATCGATTTTGGGATTGAAATTATTTAATTAACTCGTTCATTGATTTTAGGGTCAAAATATTTTTATTGCACATTGTCATCTAAATAAACAAAGCACTGCTTTATCTGTAGCTACCTTCCTGCTGATTTACAAATCTGTGCATCCAAATAAGACTGGTCAAAATGCATCTCCTGGAAGCAAAATATAAATGAAATTGTTTCAAAACCTTTAACCCACGATTGAAAAGGGAGAGCACTGCTTCTACTGTCACTTTTTGCTTCATTCATACAATGACGCACTGTACAACATCACTGTTATGGATGTCCGAGTTGACAATGGACAAGGACAGGAGATTCAGTGAGGTAATGTCAGCAGTGTTATTCTTCTAAACCTTCATGCATTCATCGTACTGCAGCTTTTGTTTTATTCAGGTGGTAGAACAAGTTAGTTTTGTTCTGAAACACTTCCAAACTGATGATGATCAGTTTCAGGGAATTAGCTCCATTGTATATTTGGATAGCAGCCGCTGAAGGGGGGCTGACTGTTAGTTAAGGAGGCTCTTAAATTTGATATGCTGCGGTGTTTTCTATGAACGGAGCTGAATTTCAATGTCAATATAGCTGTCAATCATGTGACATCCAAAAATGTGATTGAGATTAATATTGGATTAACTCTGCAGCCCTATTGTAAAGTAAGAGTCTTTCACTCACGCTCGAATGCGTCCCTCAGTCTCTGGGTCACTCGGGTCGGAGTTCTCTTTGATGAAGGCCAGGTAGTGCAGCCACAGGTCAACACTGAGAGGGATGGCCTGCAAACCTCTTCTGTAAACCTTGGGAGACACCAAACACAAACAAGCCTATCAATGGGTGACATAATTTTATTACATTCATAAAAATACCTCTCACGTTGCCCCTCTACCTTAATGACAAAACAGCTGGTGTATGCAGTCTCTAAAGGACCGAGATGCAGGCACACAAGTATGTGGCTTTGAGTCAGTGTACTGGTGTAATAATGAGATACATGAAAGGGACAAGGCAAGAACAGCACAGCTGGTGACCTGCCAAATATTTCTCAGGCATAAAAAAACAAAGAGAAAAACAACAAATGTGTCTATGTGTCCAAAATGTATTGATTCTTACCTCTTCTGCAACCTGTATATTTGCATGCTTTTTCTCAATATCAGCATACTTCTTCCAGTAGCCATAGCAGTAGGGATAACGTAGGAAGAATACGTCAAATGACTTTCTCACAGCTGTAAGGACATTCTGCAAGGGACAGATAACAGCAAACACATTCAATGTTACTATTTCTCTTTTAGTATAGTTATCCAGTTATCCATAATTTCAATAAATTCATTATTTAAAAATAAAAGTTTGACCTCTTCTTGTTCATATTTACGTAAATCATATCTGAATAATCTGCAAGCCTTCTCCTACCTCTTGCTCCACATACTGCAGCAGGTAGACCCAACCATTGAAGTCTTCTGGGTTGTCCTCACAGCCTTTAAAGAGTTTTTCAAACTCACTGGGCAGCGCTGGTTCTGTAGGAACAGTTGATTCTTCCGTTGCCTCTTTGGATGGTTCTTCCAGCTCCATGCCGTCCCCTGCTGCCTGTAGTGCCTCAGTCCCATCTGGAGAAGTTAACAAGGAAACATGTAAGCAAGTATAAGTGACATTTATTGCAGGAGCAATGCAGGTAAACTACAAATATAAGGAAAGTTATTTTGTAATAGTTTTTTTAGCGATACAAAAATTATGACAAAAGTTTTACTCAAAGATTTGGTTGGGAAATCAATTATACAAAAGATGTATTACAAGATTATGTGTCACATAACCACTATTTAGTGTTAATGCTGTGAATCTGGGGCAAAACTGCACTTATCAATCAATCCTAAATCTAATGATTATTCACTTAACTTAAAGTCCATTGCTGTCACATGGAACATTTTTTCCTTAATATACAAAATATATCAGATACATAATTACCTTGACTGCCTTCTTGCCCAGCAGTCTCTGGATCTACATTCATCTCCTGGCTGCCTTGCTGAGATTCCTCAGACTCTGTTTTGTGTTCTGATGGCTGTTCTGCGTCTTCTGTGGGCTCTGGAGGAGGTGTCGACTGCTCTACCTGGAAGAGCTGAGCACTGGCGAGCTGAAAATGCTCTACAGCCTTCTCCACAGATCCCAGCTCTGTGGAATTTATCTGCTCATTTGGTTGCTGCCCCGGAGCATCCTGGGATGCATCTGAGTCCTCGGGCAAGATGTTGTTGAGTGAATCCGGCGCTACCTGGTCCATGGACCAGTCAGCAGCTTGGCCTAGAACAGGAAGGTCAGGAAGAAAGGCATCCCCATTGCTCTCCATGGCAGGGGACTCAGTGTCCAGCATTCCAGTAATGGTGTCGTCTGAGAGTTGCAGGCCTGTTGAAAAGCAGGTTGGATTATCATCAGATATCCAGCAGTTAGTTAATCCACAGAATTTTAATTGCCAAAAAATTGGATTATCTTTTCATTGTTTTGGTCATTCCTTCAGGCAAAAATACCAAATATTCTCTGGTTTCAGATTCTCAAAAGTGAGGATTTTCTTAGTTATATATAGGTGTGGGTATCAGTAGGATTTTACTGATAAAGATGCTTCTTATCCAAACCGATACCCTTACTTATACTATTCACAATTATTTGGTTAAAAAAAAAAAAAAAAGATAACTTGAAGAAATATGACTTTTTTTTTTTTTTTTTTTTTTTTTTTTTTTTATAATATAAAT